>MU261456.1:12500-25000 GCA_020310875.1 Ceratopteris richardii
AATTCATTTTCACTTATACACACATCTATTCCTTTCAAGATTTAGATGTCCACTGTTGCACACCAAACCCAACTTTAATCATATTATAAAAGTTCTATTTATGCAATCATAAGCTTGAGGACTAAGAACTTTTAACCGCTGGAAGTACAATATCTACCTCGGCAAAATAGTGAGAACCAAAGGTGTATATGCACGCACTGTATCAAATTGGCGAATTTCTTTAAGATGATTCCAACAGAGATATGTGAGCTTCTCTAAGTTTTCAGGTGAACCTGTCTTCCCAACCAGAGAATTCACGTTCTCCAAACTATCACTTTATAATATGGTTTTGAAATTATGCTAGGCAGAACTCGGATTCCTTATAAAAAACAATTTACAACTTGCAGTAAGCGAACTCTCATCTCCTCGTATAACCATACTTTTTTAATCATCTAAATCCATATCATGCACAACGAATTTTCTTCTTAGATGGAATTTCTGAGTATCCAAATCAAATTGTACACATGAAAACTTACGTTAACAAAACATCAAGAATCACCTCTGTAACATGTAATCAATGCCTGTAAGGCAAATATAATAAACTCATCGAAAGCCTGTTCCTAAAACTTCGTAACTAAAGAATAGCAGTTTTAAAGATAATTTAATTTTGATTCAAGACGTCCATCATCTCAGACTAAATAGTTTCGTAAGCTTTGGATACAAAAGAAACAATTACATTTGCATCATACAAAAATAAACTTTGTTGCTATGTGTACAAGAGTTTCAATACTATGATAACAACCATTTGTTTTTCTAAAAGCACTTCAACCTTCTAAGCACACTGTCATAAAAAGATCAATAAATAGTGCAGTCTCAACTACGCAGAACAAATTACAAACGTTGATTATATTAAGTCAAGTTAAGTATCTAAGAGAGAGTGAGAATAAAAATAGTGCAGATTAGCATAAATACGGTCACGTGTAAGCAATAGTGAGTAACGAAAAAGAATCTTAAAAACTCTTTGACGATCACGCTATCCATCTATCTATCCATCTATCTATCTATCTATCTATCTATCTATCTATCTATCTATCTATCTATCTATCTATCTATCTATCTATCTATCTATCTATCTATCTATCTTTTTATCTATCTATCTATCTATCTATCTATCTATCTATCTATCTATCTATCTATCTATCTATCTATCTATCTATCTATCTATCCATCTATCCATTTATCTATCTATCTATCTATCTATCTATCTATCTATCTATCTATCTATCTATCTATCTATCTATCTATCTATCTATCTATCTATCTATCTATCTATCTATCTATCTATCTATCTATCTATCTATCTATCTATCTATCTATCTATCTATCTATCGATCTATCTTACTATCTATCTATCTATCTATCTATCTATCTATCTATCTATCTATCTATCTATCTATCTATCTATCTATCTATCTATCTATCTATCTATCTATCTATCTATCTATCTATCTATCTATCTATCTATCTATGGCAAGTTGATCAGGCACATTATTTCAAAACAGGGAATTCAAGTTGATCTAGATAAGGTGAAGGCCGTACTAGAGGCACCTCCTCTGAAGACACCCAAAGAAGTGATGCGTTTCTTGGGACAAATCCGGTGGCATGGACGACACTTGTAGTGGCTTGGTCATCTGGCCACACCCCTCAATCGACTGATCACTAGTACTCCTCGCCAATTTGAATGGACCGAAGGCTATGAGTTGTCTTTTGACCGCTTGAAATTACTGTTAACGTAGGCACCTATTCTCCAAGCGCCAAATTGGGAACTTCCATTTCATGTCTTTGTCGATGCTTCCGACATTGCCATTGGCAGCGTGCTGATGTAGCAAACAGAGAAGTGGTTCCATCCCGTGTATTATGCGAGTCACAGATTAGCCCCGACAGAGCGCAATTACTCCGTCACTGAACGGGAATGTCTTGGATTAGTGTATTCGGTGACGACGCTTCACCTTCCATGTAGATCATGCAGCATTGGTGTACCTTATGCGCAACAACATTTAGGAGGAAGGTTAACATGATGGGTATTACTGCTCCAAGAGTTTGATTATTCAGGAGTACATCGATCGGGGTCAGCACACACACTTGCTGACTTTCTCTCGCGGTTGGATTCCGGTGAACTTCCAAAAGGATTTGATGATACAACACCCGCTATTTATGCAGTAGAGACAATACAGGATGATCAGCAGGAATTGCCGGTGTCGGCGTGATATTCATGGGTGGTGGATAAAGCCAACCGCTAGAAGTACGATGCACGCTGGGTGCTTAGAGCAAGCTCAGTGCAAAAAAGACTCAACACCTATATTAGTAATTCAATTGGCAAAGCATAAATTTGACAAATACAACTTCAGAACCATAATGTGAACGTTTTCATAAATTAGCATGTATCAATTACTTAATAGACATTCAATTTATTCACATCGTATGTGGCTTAGAAAAGCTTGGAAAAGGAATATCAAGATTTCGTTGAATGTACTAGAAAGACATCAGTTTAAATAATTCATTTTCACTTATACACACATCTATTCCTTTCAAGATTTAGATGTCCACTGTTGCACACCAAACCCAACTTTAATCATATTATAAAAGTTCTATTTATGCAATCATAAGCTTGAGGACTAAGAACTTTTAACCGCTGGAAGTACAATATCTACCTCGGCAAAATAGTGAGAACCAAAGGTGTATATGCACGCACTGTATCAAATTGGCGAATTTCTTTAAGATGATTCCAACAGAGATATGTGAGCTTCTCTAAGTTTTCAGGTGAACCTGTCTTCCCAACCAGAGAATTCACGTTCTCCAAACTATCACTTTATAATATGGTTTTGAAATTATGCTAGGCAGAACTCGGATTCCTTATAAAAAACAATTTACAACTTGCAGTAAGCGAACTCTCATCTCCTCGTATAACCATACTTTTTTAATCATCTAAATCCATATCATGCACAACGAATTTTCTTCTTAGATGGAATTTCTGAGTATCCAAATCAAATTGTACACATGAAAACTTACGTTAACAAAACATCAAGAATCACCTCTGTAACATGTAATCAATGCCTGTAAGGCAAATATAATAAACTCATCGAAAGCCTGTTCCTAAAACTTCGTAACTAAAGAATAGCAGTTTTAAAGATAATTTAATTTTGATTCAAGACGTCCATCATCTCAGACTAAATAGTTTCGTAAGCTTTGGATACAAAAGAAACAATTACATTTGCATCATACAAAAATAAACTTTGTTGCTATGTGTACAAGAGTTTCAATACTATGATAACAACCATTTGTTTTTCTGAAAGCACTTCAACCTTCTAAGCACACTGTCATAAAAAGATCAATAAATAGTGCAGTCTCAACTACGCAGAACAAATTACAAACGTTGATTATATTAAGTCAAGTTAAGTATCTAAGAGAGAGTGAGAATAAAAATAGTGCAGATTAGCATAAATACGGTCACGTGTAAGCAATAGTGAGTAACGAAAAAGAATCTTAAAAACTCTTTGACGATCACGCTTACCAGAAGAGAACTTAAACAAATCGTTATCAACAAAGGGGTTTCATCGTCAACAAATTCCATTGTCCGATTTTCATTAAGGTTGATCTGTTTTTTTTTCATCAATCAGATTGTTGGTGTTGTTGCCTCTAAACATTGCCAGAAGAAAAATAGTTCAGTTGGCCTTCTTGCGGTCCTCTCTTCATCTTCTTCCCTATAGCGAGCATCCCTTTGTCCTCAGATCAGTCCTTCGGCTTCATTTACAATTTGGCTCTTTGAATCCTTTTGTTCAACGCATCACTTCTTAGGTCCTCAACGTTTTCCCCCACATCTGATGATCACTTTCCCCAAAACGTAACAGTTCCCCCAGATGGTGTCGTCTGCAAGATGGTCTGCCTGAATTCAGCGCCAGTATTGGCCTTCTTTTTTTTCTGCCTTTAATCTATTTTCTTTTCATTGACTTTGAGAATCAACCATCCTTTTTGTTCAATGTGTGCTCTGCCATCCTTTATGTCAATACCACCACATATGATTATGGGAGAGAGCTGCTATGATATCGCATGCATAATATGCCAAAGGCTTGCTAGATGCAAGTTGTCATTCGTATCCAGGCGACCTACCATTCCATAATCCTTGTAGAAGATCAGACCACCATATATATTATGATGAAGAGATTGTAGACGATTGATGTCATGCTCTTTCAAGATTGAACATCAACAGCACAATCAGACTCGAGAAGTGTTATAAAGCCTGTGATAAATCCGTAACTCTATAGCTGTGAAGAATTCAAATATAAAAAAAGAGGGCATAAGATGCAAAAATCGGGTTTCCTCTTAATTTCAAGTGTTGGATATAAGAAAGCTCTCTATTTGAGAGGTTATTAAAGAGATTGAAATGAAGGTGACATGCTTTTGTTCAGCCTTTAGTTCTCATTGTAGGAAGCGGAGAGAATCTCTCCGACATTCAGCCCCACCAAACCTGTGCTTCCTCCGGATGCACCAATCGGAGAATACACCTGCCTTCTTCATAACATCAAATTTGTTTTCATGTCATTATTTTACAAAATCCTGCAAGTGCATGGGTAAAAATAGTAAAGTTCCTTATGCATGACCATGTATCGGGCCTTAATAAATGCATATGTCTAGAGTGCATGGGCAACAAAATGGTGCCATGGAAGGAAAAGGCTTCTGATGGTAAGGCTTGTGCACTCACTCACATACATTTCAATGTGAACATACATTAATCCTTTCAAAATCACTCAAAGTGCATAGGTATACAAAATCACAATGTCTATGCACGGCCATGTAATATGCCCTATACATGCATACTCTAAGTGCATCAAAAACATAATGGTGCAATAAAAGAGGTAATTAGCATTCGATGATGAGGCTTCACACTCAAATTGAACTCACCAACTTCACATATATATACAACTCATTACAAGTGCAATCAAGCGTGCACCTACGGGTTTAAAAATACTCGTGCTCTTTACATTTCATTTATGCATGTTTTAGATGCATGAAGGAAAAACAAAATGGTGCAAAAATTGAGGTTTTATGATATCTAAGTAAGGAAACTCTCAATACTCACAATTCCACTTTCTCACAGATGCAATCTCTCTTCCTTACTCAGAACTACGCTCTCTCTATTCTCTCAAAACTTGATTTATTAACTTTTCAAAGATGTTTACCTATTTATCTAATGTGCAGATGGACATGCTTCTATTGGTTTTAAAGGACGTGCTTTCTACAGATTTGTACATGCATATTTGGTCTGCAATGCATCTCAAAATGGGTGCCAAAAAAAAAATTGGCTAATAGGAGAACTAAGAAAAAAGACAAGGCTTTTCTGAACTCTTCTTTAATCTCGATCACCTTCCTTCGATCTTCTCTTGCATTCAAACACTGAGCTGGTGATGATAAATATCGAATCAAATTTTCATATGTACACATGCAATCCATGAAAGGACTGCACGAAAATCCATCAACAATAAAACATGAACAAGTTGCTTGAAAGTAATGGCCTCCTGTACGATCCATTCAAACTCATGATCTTGACTTGGCTCTTGATTAATACCTGTTATCAAAAACTTATAAAGATGATTAGTATAATATAATCATCAAATTATTCATGTCTATAAAAGTCATTAATTCAATCTCTCCTTCAATTAGTACTTGTTTCAAACTTTAAATTAATTTAATCATAATCTACCTTTTTGTTGAGGGAGAAATTAGAACTCCCATGATCATTCATAATGTACCTTTTTGATGAGGCAGAAGGTAAAAAAAAGCTCCCATATTAATACATTTTTGTTAGAAGAAGGTATAAACTTCAGTTCGTCATGGATGGAAAACATTCATAAACATTTATAAACTTGATCATATTATCTTATCAATTTGGCTTCTTGTATGTGTTTTGTCAAAATAACTATTCAAAACACATTAGTAGGTATCTATAATTTTAATGCAAGGCATAAAAAATTTCTTGCATAGATAACTCTTTTTTTCTTTTAAGGATTCTTGATGATTTCTTCATATTTTGTGTAATTTGATTGATAATGTTTTCAAAAACTTCTTGTTTTTTTTCATTAAGACTTTTCTCATTATTTGCATCCTCATTTGCATTAGTTACTTGTTTACTTTTCTCAATTCCACCTTGATTATTAGTTTGATTGCTAGTTTCAGGGTTCACTTGTTCTTTCATCTTTTCAATTTTCTCATCTCGATCAATTGAAATAATATGTAAATTTTCATATTTTTCTATTTTCTCATAAGTTATTCCTTCATATTCTAATTGCTTATTATCTTGCTTATGATTTGGCTGACTATCTTGCACCATCTCTTCATCTTCTGGATTATTCATTTCTATTTGGATATTTATCATATCGTTAACCAATCGATGCCTAATGTCTTGATCAATAGATTTTGTGTTCTTATAACATTTTACTCTCCAGTGTTTTTTAACGTATTTTTTTGATCTTGAACAAACTTGTTTTTGCTCAAAATATTTTACCATTCCACCTCTACCTAGGTTCAAATGTAAAGGGTCCTTATCATGATAATCACATATTTTCTTTCCTATTTGACATACTGTTTGATGTTTGCATGCACGTTCAAATGCCTTAAAATCATCATAGGTATGGCCGATCTGGTCACACCAAAAACATCGAATAATGTGCTTTTGATACCTAGGTTTTTAGTATTGGTCGGGAAGGGCTCTGCCTATGATCAATTAAAGGGGCTTCTAGTAAATCTATAGCCATGCAATGAACTTGGTTCTCACATCCATTTCTATGTTTGCTCGACATCTTGTTTATGTGATTCTCAAAAGTATCTAATCTTTCATGTACTCGTGCCAATTCAGATTGCATCGTATCTCCTAATGATGCTAACTCTTTAACAACACCCATATGCAAAGTTGTAACCGGATCAATGAATTTCATCATTATTTGAGTTATTTTTGACGTCAAGGAATCAAATTCGGAAGCAAACTATTCATTAATGGATGCAACAATGCATGATTCAATGTCATATAGGACTTCTCTAGAAAAATCCATCTTCCTATGTATGAAACCAAAAAAATATGTATGGATAAAAAATCACTTGAGTCGCTCAAGGTTGTAGATTTCATGTCCGGTTCACCAATGTCGGCGTGATATTCACAGGTGGTGGATCAAGCCAACCCCTAGAAGTAACGGCGCACGTCGGATGCTTAGACCAAGCTCAGTGTAGAAAAGACTCAATGCATATATTAGTAATTCAATTGGCAAAGCATAAATTTGACAAAAACAACTTCGGAACCATAATGTGAACGTTTTCATAAATTAGCATGTATCAATTACTCGGTATTGAAAAATAATAAACATTCAATTTATTTGCATCGTATGTGGCTTAGAAAATCTTGAAAAAGGAATATCAAGATTTCGTTGAATGTACTAGAAAGACATCAATTTAAATAATTCATTTTCACTTATACACACATCTATTCCTTTCAAAATTTACATGTCCATTGTTGCGCACCAAACCCAACTTTAATCATATTATAAAAGTTCTATTTATGCAATTATAAGCTTGAGGACTAAGAACTTTTAACCGCTGGAAGTACAATATCTACCTCGGCAAAATAGTGAGAACCAAAGGTGTATATGCACGCACTGTATCAAATTGGCGAGTTCCTTTATGAGGATTCCAACAGAGATATGTGAGCTTCTGTAAGTATTCAGGTGAAGCTGTCTTCCCAACCAAAGAATTCACGTTTTCCAAACTATCACTTTATAATATGGTTTTGAACTAATGCTAGGCAGAACTCAGATTCGTTATAAAAAACAATTTACAACTTGTTGTAAGCGAACTCTCATCTCCTCGTATAACCACAGTTTTTTAATCATCTAAATCCATATCATGCACAACGAATTTTCTTCTCAGATGGAATTTCTGAGTATCCAAATCAAATTGTACACATGAAAACTTACGTTAACAAAACATCAAGAATCACCTCTGTAACATGTAATCAATGCATATAAGGAAAATATAACAAACTCATCGAAAGCCTGTTCCTAAAACTTCGTAACTAAAGAATAGCAGTTTTAAAGATAATTTAATTCTGATTCAAGACGTCCATCATCTCAGACTAAATAGTTTCATAAGCTTCGGATACAAAAGAAAGAATTACATTTGCATCATACAAAAAAAAACTTTGTCGCTCTGTGTACAAGAGTTTCAAAACTATGATAAGAACCATTTCTTTTTCTAGAAACACTTCAACCTTCTAAGCACACTATCATCAAAAGATCAATAAATAGTGCAGTCTCAGTTATGTAGAAAAAAAAACAAACATTGATTATATGAAAGTCTCAGCACTTGTGCTTTATCTTTAAGTAGGTAATCAACGTTGCACACATAGTTTGCAGATATACACAGGAAGTACTAAAATTAAAGTTGCGCATAACAATATTTGCATATATATAAACTTACAAAATGTAGCAGAATTGACTAGAAGTATAACAAGTGCTCGCGAAAACTTTAGGCAAAGCAATTGAAATAGATTCTGATGTGTCTATCCAATGTGCATACTTCAAATGAGAAACATAGAGTATATATTTAGTATGGAATAAGCAATGATTATGGTCAAGTTAAGTATCTAAGAGAGAGTGAAAATAAAAATAGTGCAGATTAGCACGAGTAGCAATAGTGAGTAAATGAAAAAGAATCTCAGAAACTCTCTAACGATCACACTTACCAGAAGAGAACTTTAACAAACTGTTATCAGTAAAGTGGTTTCGTCGTCAACAACTTCCATTGTCCAATTTTCAATAAGGTTGATCTTTTTTTTTTCATCACTGAGATTGTTGGTGTTGTTGCCTCTAAATATTGCTAGAAGAAAAATAGTTCAGTTGGCCTTCTTGCGCTCCTCTCTTCAGCTTCTTCCCCACAGCGAGCATCCCTTTGTCCTCATATCAATCGTTTGGCTTCATTTACAATTTGGCTCTTCGAATCCTTCTGTTCAGCGCATCACTTCTCAGCTCTCCAACATTGTCCCCCACATCTGATGATCACTTTCCCTAAAAACGTAATAGTTCCCCCATATGGCATCGTCTGGAAGATGGTCTTTGCCTGAATTCAGCGCCCATATTGGCCTTCTTTTTTTTCTACCTTTAATATGTTTTCATTTCATTTACTTTGAGAATCAACCATCCTTTTCGTTCAATGTGTGCTTGCCATCCTTTATGTTAATACCACCACATCCGATTATGGGAGAGAGCTGCTATGATATTGCATGCATAATATGACAAAGGCTTGCTAGATGCAAGTTGTCATTCATATCAAGGCGACCTACCATTCCATAATCCTTGTAGAAGATCACACCACCAGATATATTAATGATGAAGAGATTGTAGAGGATTGGTGTCATGCTCTTTCAAGATTGAACATCAACAGCACGATGAGACTCAAAAAGTGTTATAAAGCGTGCGATAAATCGGTAACTCTATAGCTGTGAAGAATTCAAATATACAACAAGAGGGCATAAGATGCAAAAATCGGGTTTCCTCTTAATTTCAAGTGGTGGATATAAGAAAGCTCTCTATTTGAGAGTTTATTGAAGAGCTTGAAATGAAGGTGATATGCTTTTGTTCAGCCTTTAGTTCTCATTATAGGAAGCGGAGAGAATCTCTCCGATACCGCTACCATCCTCTTACTACGACACTTTGCTTCTGTTCTTGACCAGTGGATGTCCGCCTGCTACGACCTCTTCCATTGCTGGACGAAGACTAGCCATGTATAATCAACGATTATGGCTAACTGTAGGGCAGTTATATTATATGGATCACTCGGGGGTGTTGCTAAGATGTGTTCCCCCACATGAAATTGCTTTAGTTATTACTATGGCTCATTCTGCCCCAATCGGAGGACATTTTGCGGTTGACCTGACACACCGGAAGATCCTACATAGTGGTTTATGGTGGCCTACTATGTACCATGATGTACCCCAGTACATGCTGTAGTGTGATGTGTGTCAGCGTTCCCGTCAACCCCTACAACAACATCTCTTTCCACTCCAACTAGTTGTGCCTCTTGAACCCTTTTAGAAATGGGGGTTGGACTTTATTGGCCCCATTACTCCTCCTGCCACAGTTACCAGCAATCGATACATTCTTACATGCACAGATTATACGACTCGGTGGGCTGAAGCTTGGGCTCTTCGGTCAGCTACATGTGTTGTGGTAGCTAAATGTTTGATGAAGGATATTTGTCCACGCTATGGGTTACCCTTGGAGATAGTAACTCATCAAGGTACACACTTTGCAAATACATTAATGCAAGTGCTTACTCAAACTTTCCCGATTGTGCATAAGTTCAGTTCATCCTATTATCCACAAGCAAATGGACTTGTTGAGAGCACCAACAAATCTTTGTTGAACATCTTAAAGAAACTTGTATTAGAGTGTCCAAACAGATGGGACCAATTCTTACCTGTAGTCTTATGGGCTTACTGTACAACATATAAAGTGGCCACTGAAACAACTCCTTTCAAGTTGGCGTATGGATTGGAAGAGATTGTTCCTATGGAACTGGTGGTTCCTAGTCTGTCGGTGGCATTAGAGAAGAAATTACTACCGAAAGAATCATTTCATTTTCGATTGGAGGCTTTACGGTCCCTGGATGAACAGTGCCTTGAGAGTTTCCTAGTGCTGCATGAAGTTCAGCTTAGACAAGCCAAAACCCATGATCGTTTCCTCAAAGCCCCTGTGTTTACGGTAAACCAATTAGTACTCTTTTATAATGCTAAGTCTAATAGATCCACTGAGAAATTTAAGCTACGCTAGTTCGGTCCCTATCGTACTGCTAAACAAGTTGGACCCGCAACTTTTCGGTTATCCTCCCTAAACAGTGCCCTTCTTCCTAAAGTGATTAATGGCTCGAAGCTTCATCCCTATTATCCACCATCATGATGTGTCATCGGTATTTTTACTCCTTTTCTTTTGCCATTTTTCTCACTCAAATTTCTTTTCTTATTTTCGGATTTCGGTTGACCGAGTGACCGTAATAGTTGCATTTTCCTACCTAATGATGATTAGTGGCCGCCTTCTATGTCTTTGATTATGTTAATGCGTGCATGTTGTCATTATGTCCATATATTTCCAATTCTGCATTATGATTAGGGTTCTTATCGCCTGATTTTTCCTGCGTTTCTACTTAATCTTGTTCTTCCCACTGTTAGTCGCTATTGTGTCTTTGTGTGTTTGTGACCCTTGTGTGCTTTTTGTTATCATCTATTTCTGAGTGCACCATGGAAGCTCTTGCGAATATCGTGACCTTCCGTGCGGGTCTCACTCCGGATGTGAGTGAGTTCCTGCATGCTCGAGGGCTCTTGGCCTTTGCTGAATTGCCTTGGCATTCAATGGAGTGTCATCCCTTTTATGCACAGATTATATCTACCCTAGCCACCACGCCTACTACCGACCAATGCTAGCCATTAACATGCTTAAACCCCCGTGTTGTCGTTATGCTCAGCACTATCGATGAGGGGTTTTGTCTCCCTCAGGAGGGGTTGGTCGATGGACCACTTCTCCCCATGGCGACAATGAAAGAACTTTTCTCTCGGCACTCATCTAATGAGTTTGCCATTCTTTGTCATCCCGAACCTGAGTGTATTGCGCTGCAATTTCTTGTAGCTGCCTTAAATCTCCAGAAATGTACTTACGGTATCTCCCGTCCATTCTACTCCATGATAGACCTTGCCTCTAGAGAAACCATCAACTTTACTTCCTTTTTCTTCCGGTGCATTCACCGCAAATGCTTAACCGTTACCAAACAACTAGCCGAGCATGAGATTCCTCATACTCGATTGCCGCATCTTCTCACCCTTCTTCTTCCCGTGATCCAAGCAGCACAACCACCCCCCAGAGACACTTTGCTCTTACATGAGGAATCTACACAGATGTTGGAGGAGGATGATGATGATGAAGACATGCTATACTTCTTCCAGCACAAACGTAGACGTATTAGCCCATCTCAAAGCCAAGTGCAAGACTCAACCGCAATTCACGAGGTTGAACTCTTTCATGATACAGCCACGACTTTATAAGGCACATCCGCATCCTCTTCTCCTAGCAAGCAGCATGAGCTAGATGTAATTATGGAAGATGTCATTCCAGTCCAACCGCAGGATCAACCAAAACAACTGGATGCTCGATCTTTGTAGGACACACTGGAAGATACTACTGTTAGTGAGTGTCATCCTTCTTCTCCACCAGCCGCAGAGGATCAAGCAGTCACAGCAAGCAATCGACCGGTAATGAAGAAGCGGTTACCGAAGTCGTACTATCGGTGCCTCAAAATGAAATCGGAATTGTCTTAGTCCCGAGCTCTCTTCTTCCCCTTCCTCCTCCAACCACCATTCTTGCTGCTGCTGAAGTTCCTCCCTCTTCGCCTTCAACTGCCATTTGTGAGGCATTGACCAATCTCCTATCCTC
>MU261456.1:30000-105510 GCA_020310875.1 Ceratopteris richardii
TTTAGTTTTGGAGGACATGGATGGAGATGGAGACCCACCCCCTCCTCTGAGGGACTCACCTGAACCCCCTTCGCCTGCTTTCTCTCTTCCACCCATTTGACTCTCCCTTATCGATGAAGGGAGAGTGAGTTTTTTTTTTAGAATTTGAATGTCTACAAGAATCATGAGTCATCTACAAGATCATAGGATTGCACCCTAGCCATGGTGAGCTCAGAGACCTTCTGCAGATGAGCTTACTTGTCGATTCATAAAGCTTTTAGATATCCAATCCCTAGGTTGAAGCTTTTATGAGGTTGAGCTTGGCCACTAGGATGATCCCCTTGTCCCTTATTGCCATTTCGGTTGGTCGGGCCTACATTTGCCCTTGGACTTATGGTTTTGATCCTTTTGTAGCCTCTTCTTTGGCCTTCATACCAAGGGAAACATGCCTGTTTGCCATGACATGCTTCCATGGCCTCAGGTGTTAGTATCTACCCTTTTTGCCCCAGATTGATGGGCCTATTAACACCTTCTTAGAGGTCCAAACTAGCCTTGAAGATGGCTAAATTGGTTGTTTTTACAATATCATTGTTTGCCTTGTCTTTATGAGGGTCCTCTCAAGGAATGTTTGGGAAGTGGGAGGGCCACACTTCATATGTTCCAAGGCTCATCTTTCACAAGACCTTCACCAATGTTTGGTTGGTGGACCCATTGATATGTCTGATGCTTGAAGAGCACCATCTTTCTTTATACACGACACCACAATGTAGAAAGCTCTTATAGAGAAGTGGGGAGGCTTTTTGGTCACCATGCTATGATCCCAATGGTGCTCACGATGGTGTATGTATATCTACTGGGGAGTCCTTGCAAACTCTGATTGTGGATAGAGGAGTGATTTTATGTGGCAAGGCCATCTTGGTGATTTTATTGCAGGGTGGACATGCCATATGGGTTCTTTACCTTGTATGCCCCGAATCATGAGAGTGCTCGTGCCACTTTTTGTTCCTAGAACATTGATGCTATTCTTTATATTGATGCTTGGTGTGTTGCACATGACTTCAACATGATTAAATAACTTGAGGATCAATAGCGGTGTAGCCAAACCATCATGCTGGGTTCTAGAGTTCTGGCTTGGGAAAGATTTTCTTAACTTGAGATTGTGTGATGTATGACATACCAAGGGTTATATCAAGGAGAGAGATAGCCTCCGTTTTTCTATCTCATATAGGAGGATTGGAGGGAGGAACCTCTCCCCGATTGATCATGTATATATTAGTAATGTATTGGCTAATTGTGGTGGTAGTACCATCATTGTGGTGGGTTCTTGCTAATTGAGGTGACTTGGTCCCGATTGTCTTAGGCTGAGGAATCTTAAAATCACCCCTTAGCGACTATCTTAGAGATGATTAGCGGCTTTTCACATGAAAGGAGTAGCCAACATCTCGCTTGGCTCCATGAGAGCAAGCGTTGTTTGCATACAGTTATTATCTCCCTTCAATGGCTCTTGGAGTGCCCCTTGAACTCTGAGTGGATGCGCTCATAGCTTGCCCTCGCACAATAGAAGCTGAGGGAGGTGAAGGACATGCATTCAACATTTCTTCATCATAGAGAGTTTGTGCATTGGACTAAGGTGGATGATAATACCTTGGGAGAGAGTTCTTCTGAACAATTCCCTCCTGCCAAGCATGCGGTGGGATCAACAAACTCTATTGGATAGATAGGTCTTATGCTGCTGCACATGGGGAGCTACTTAAGATTTCTAACTAGTTTTATCATACTCTATTATCTAAAGAGACTCCTTTGAGACGTGGCAAGAGAGCACCCATTGTGTCTTGTAGCACATGAGGCCATTAGTGAGTGTTGAGATATAGACCATGCTTTTGGACCCTTATATTGATAATGATCTCTTTGATCCATTGCATGGTTTGTATAGGGACAATTTTCCTAGTGATGATGGTCTCTCCCCTAGTTTCTATATCCACTACTGAGGGCTCCTTGGGGATGGAATCAATCTTGCCTCCCACAAGGTCATGGAGGGGGGACACCTTCCTTAGGTGGTCACTATGGGCCTGAATTTTCTCATCCCTAAGGAGGGTTGTGAGTTGGATGACATTAGGCACTTGCATGGAATTCTCATTCTCAAGTCAGCCTACGAAATCCTTGTGAAATCTTTGGATCTGAGTCTGCATCTGCTTCTTGAGTCCTTCATTCATTGGAATTAGAGTAGTTTTTCAAGGGTTGCAATATCCTTAGAAATATCTTCACTTTCTAGGAAGCCATTTCCTTGTCGAGATGCGGGGTGAGCCTCTTGCTATGGTTCTCTTCGATTTTAAGAAAGCATGTGATCCAGTTGACTGGTATTTTCTCAACGAAACTATGCTATTGATCAACTTTCGCGATCACTGGATCAGTGTGGTTGCTGCCATATATCGATCTGCCCACAATTAAGTCCGAATGGTGGGTGGTCAAGGGGAGAGTTTCTGCATTTCATGGTTGGTGCAACAGGGCTATCCTTTGGCCCCTACACTATTTCTTTTTTTTTTTATCAAGTCCATGCGTGATTTGTTGGTTGCAGAGCATACTAGGTGCAAGGTATTCACGTATGGATTAGGGTTTAGATGCTTTTGGATGCTAAGTTTCCTAATGATACAACCATTTACTTCTATGGCTAAGAGGCCAATATGAACAGATTTCAGAATGCTTTAGAGAGATTTTTTAATGCTTTCTACTCCAAGATCAATGGCCAAAAGTATTGGAGATTTCGGACCGGCTCTAATGCTCTTCTAGGATGGTGCCCTTGTGAGTAGTTCTAGTGCATCCCTCCTCCCCCCCAAGCAGGGCTATTGGATACCTTGGGTGCTAGATTGGTCTTGATCTCTTGGTCGAGTAGCAAATCTCTCCTCTCCTCGTGTCATTAGATGGAAGCTTCTGCATTGGAGTATTGATCATTTGTTTTTGGCGAGGACGGTTGTTGCCGTAAACCAAGATCCCTTCACTACGATGTTCAATGTCACATCTTGCTAGATCTTTTCAAGCTCTTGTATTATCTAGATACAATGGCTAAAAGGGAAATTTTTATGTTCCAATAGAGATGGTAGCCTTGCATCGGCTAAGATTTCCTAGCCAACATGACCCTTTCCTTGGAGCATGGTGGCCTTGTGATCATTGATCCTCCTTGCCAGAGTAGAGGCTTGTTGGGCAAGTTTGTTGTTCATGGACTGCTTTCTTGCCCTTAGTCATGGAAGGGTTCTCTTCGTAAGATGCTAGGTCTCTTTGCTTCTGCTATTTATAGGCCTTGGTATTCTGAGACAAATGGATCTTTGCTACGATGAGGCAATTGGGCTTCTCTCATTAGAGAAAGAATTGTTTTTCTTTACTAGTCTTCAATCTTGGGATCACCTTCGATATGCTCAGGTGCAATGGCCACCTTCTTGTCTTGAGGAATAGCTCCATCTACCTATTACATGGAACCTGCTCATCCACACGAAAAGGGGGTTCATGGTTGGCTCTCAACCTCAGGTTTGGGAGGGGCATTTTCCAGATGTCCTTAGCATAGTGTTGCTAATTGGATCAACTTTAGGGGTCTCGCCCTGGAGAAGAATCATGGAAACTGCACGGGAAGGTAGAGTGCATCTTAGATGATCACGAATGCTGAGTTTGCTTTATCAAAAGACTAGGGAATTTAGGTTGATGTATAACCTCAGGGGGGTGGCTAGGCACCTTCACTTAGATCAAGATCTTGAATGTTTCATTGGGCCTGACTTCGAACGGGATCCTCTTCTATGACATTATTGAAGAGGGATGGTCAATCCATTTGCCACAGGATTCTGGATCATAACGAACTGTAGATTTTAGTGGATACGGGTGGTTGGCACTCATGGAGAGGTTTGGCACAATGATCATGATCTCGTGGACATTGGGACCCATTCCAATTAGTAGTTTAGGGTTTAGGAGGCTCGTTTCTTATCTCACCTTCATTTGAATCCCAGGGAGTTGTAGTGGGGGATCCTTTCTCCCCTTCAAAGGCTGCACTATTCCATTCTTTCAGTACAACCCTCACTTGGGATGGTAGATCATTTAGTCACACCATCTGGCCATTCTAATTGCATTTAAGTCTTGATGACATGATGGGCTCATGGAGGGGTTCCTCTTGTGCTTCGCTCGTAAGATTAGGACAGCCTGGTAATCCTGTGGGGTTACCCTCTTTCAATGATTGGTGACGCATACAATCATTGCTCTTAGCACTTGGGCGCGTTATGGGGCCAAGCATGCAAACTGCACCGGATGTGGTTTTCACTCTAGAGTCTTGGTGGCATTGCCTTTGGCATTGAGAGCTCGCACATTAGATTTTCTGGTAGGTCTTCTAGCTCCTTACGTGGTTGGAGGGCCCTTAGACCATCACTTCGCGTGTGGTCACTTGGGTCTTGCTTACTGACCCTTCCATTTGCTATGACCATGAGCTAGGAAACATGGTCCTCTCGGTTCAAGATGGGAGGGTTAGAACCACTCAAGATCTCCACAATCCTTTGTGGAGTGGTATGGACGACCCCTATTATGAGCTCATGAACAATGTGGTTTATTTGGAGAGCTCAATGTGGACATTGTTGAGAGTTCCATGCTCCACCCTTTTGTCCAAAGCTAGTTTCATTCTCATGCAAGATCACTTATCCCACATGCAAGGGAATTCTCCCAAACTCCATATAAGCAAGGCCTCCCTTCAGTCCTCATAAGTCATTCCACTCTAGCTCATTGCCAAGAGTGTGCTCCCACTCCTCATGGCGTCTTGTTGAGCCCATAAAAGTCAATATTGGTCAAAGTCAACCGCAATCAAAGTCAACTACGGTCAAAGTCAAAAGATCAAAGTCAAACTAGTCAAAGTCAACAAGGTCAAAGTAAACTGGTGCAAAGTCAAAGGCTAAGGTGGAGGTCTCAAAATGCACAGGTAGTGCACAATTAATTGTCCACAAAGGGTAAATTGGAGAAAGTGGGTTGCAAAGGTATTTATCTAATTTCCCTAAGGTTCAAAGTGTTTTTAAAGTGTTTTGGAAGGTTCAGGTGAACCCTCCCTTATGTGCACATTTGAAGAGTTAAAAGGGAAATGTGAAGCTATGTGAAGCGGTAATGTACGCAAAAGTGAAAGTATGGCCCCCTAGTTAAAATTTTTGGTTTTAGTCTAAAGTCACCACACGACCAAACAGGGAATCGTTGCTTGCCACTTGTGAAGACAATCTTGGGACATCAAAGTGAGCACCAAGATACTCTTGCAATTAGGAGCGTATGTGAATCGACACACTCAAATCAAGGCAAGGACTATTCTTGGACCATCCTAAGTGTAAGCAAGAGTGAGCATAGTCTAAGTGAAGTAAGGGAGAGAAGTGCAAGAGACACACAGTGTGCGATGCAAAGAAGTGAAGTGCAAGGTGTGCATGAAGAATGACCAAGGAAGTGTGCATAGGAGTGCTAAGCTTGTCCCCCAAGGATCCCAAGGTCTTACTAAAGTGTGCACGCGCCGACAGAATTTATCCATCCCTCCCCCTTAGTGGAAGCTTGGTGCAAGGTGTGCACAAGAGCAGGCTTGTAGAAGGTGAGGTTTGGTGCAGAGGAGGCCGGCAGCAACAAGTCCCTTGGGTATTTGGTATTTTGTAATTGAGCACTCTATGGGATTTTGCACAGAAGCATTGGTTGTATTGTGCTTCAACCTTGTATTTGTCTTACTGTAATCAATTGATAGAGGCTTCCAGTGTGTATTTTCTCTTCTGGTCTTCCCCTTTTCTCCTACAAATACTCAAATCCCTTCTTGTCTAAGAATCCCCCCATAAAATTTGGCACGCCCTGTGGGACTTCCAAGGAGATTTGAGCATAGGAGAAGATATATTGTAGTTGGAGAAGCAATATTCAAGTGTCAACAGTACTACTTTAGTGGACTAAGAGGTACATATGCTTATCAATTGACTCATACTAAGAGGACTATGAACAACCCATGACCGCAACCCAGTCCCAAACATTGAGGGTCACCTGCAAGCAAACAAGAAGGAAGATTGTTAGAAGATCATCTAGTCCACTTTCATCAACTCCATCAGTAAGGATCATGGCTGGTCAGCTAGACTTGGAAACCTTACTCTCAAGATTGAATATAAAATTTCCTTCTTTCAAAGGCCTAGCTCAAGAGGATCCAGACGAGCATATTAGAAGATTTTTGGCACTATGCAAAACTATAGGTTTAATGGGTAGGGAGGATGCCTTTCTGATACTCTTCCCTTCCACATTAGAGGGATTAGCAGATAAATGGTTCAGTCAGTTTGCTGAGAACCATTTTACAACTTGGGACCTAATGAAAGATGCATTCAAGAATCAATTTCAGCATGGAAATACTGGAGAGATCATCATAGAAGAACTAGAAAATTTGAGATTGGGTTCAGGAGAAAAGTTCCCAGAGTTTGTGACTAGGACCAAGGCACTAATGGCAAAATTACCAGACCCACCACATGATGTTTTTGTTAAGAAATGGTTAGCTAAGCCACTTCCAGTGGCCACCCAATGCAAAATCAAAGAATTAGTGCTGCCTACAGCCTCCATAGAGGAATTCATCAACACAGCTACAAGATTGGAATAGATAAGGCAACAGTATGGAGCAGCTTCTTCTCAAGTACCATATTCTACAGAGATGGAGGATCCAGTAATCCAGCTAAGGAAGGAGCTGGAGGGCTTAAAAAGGAATAAGCCCCACAAAGAGGAGGAGAATGTTGTTACTCAGTTGCGAAGGGAGATTGAAGCATTAAAGCTCCAAAAGGAGGAGGAGGCGCAAGCAGAGGAATTGGCCCAACTGCGACAGGAGCTGCAGGAACTCAAAGGGGGTGGCATCATGAGTGGACTTTGGTGTTCCATGTGTAGTAAGAAAAAGGGCATAGAGTAAGTGAATGTCCTCTGTTAAGTGTGACTTGACAAATATGCAGGAAAGTTGGCCATGAGGCCCAGAAATGCCAATCAAGAGGAATGTCTGCAACAACATATTGGACACAAGAAGGACCCCTACCACCAGCAAATGTGATGGCTGCTGCACCCAATCAAGGTAACACTTACAACCCTAGACAGAGGAATAACTTTGCAAATGGGCCTAGGAGGCCAATCATTTGTTTTAGATGTGGACAATGTGGGCACTATCAAAGTAGGTGCACTCTACCAGAAAATGCCCCTCCTTGCAGAAACTGCCCAGAGGCCAGAGACCACTATACAAATTGTTGTCCTAATAATCAAGCCTCTTCATCCGGGCACCATATTCAAATGATTTTTGTACACAAAGAAGAAATGTTAGATCAGGTCAATGAGCCATCACCATCTACCAGGGTGGTGCAGCTAGAAGAAATAGACTCTTTTACAATGGAGACAAGAAATAAAGGAAAGGCTCGATAGATATAGCTCAACAACCAAGAATTGATGGAATGAACAAAGACAAAGAGACATCTCAAGACAAGGCCACTGCATGTGCAGATACAAGGCAAAACGAAGATCCCATATGTACTAGTGATTCCATTGGGCATGCATTTAACAAGGCTTAGGAGGAGTTTGGTAACTCAATTGGAGCCCGTGCTCTTAAGGAATCAGAGGCTTCAAAGCTTCTCAAATCCATGAAAAAGGAGGTTAGTATTTTTTATTTAATAAAGATGGATGGGAAATTCAGGTCAGAACTATTGCAGATAATTGATGAGGCTTCAAGTACAAGTTTGGTAGCAAAGACTGTTGTTTTACATAAAGGAAAAATTATAGGGGAAGCACCCATTACAGATTATAAAAGTCCTTGGCTGACAGTATCTATCAAAGGTCATGAATTTCAAGGAGTTATTGTGAATAGTGGTTTTAGCATTAACTTGATGCCTGAACATAAAATGGAAAAGATTGGACTCCACCCTTCAAGGCCTGTAAATTTCACTGTTACTTTGGTAGATCAGAGCAAAGTAAGGCCCTTGGGAGTGATCCCAAAAGTTCCACTTGAAGTACAAGGTAATCTATTCATTCTGGATTTTGTGGTTTTAAGATTGCCCCAGGTTGAAGGAGGATTTCCCCTCTTAATTGGAAGACCATGGCTGAGACATGCAAGTGTCATTCATGATTGGGGCAAGGACACTATGTGAGTACAAAAGAAAGGGCAAGAGCTGACACAGATTCATTTAGAAGAGGGCCCAGGTAATCAAGGAAACACCAGCATGATGCAAGCAGTTGGCATTTGCATGGAACCATAATCAGAGGATCAACCCCAAATAGATTTCGAGGAAGAAGAGGATATTTTAAGTTGGCTCCAAGCAGGAAACTCTTCCTCTTGTTTTGGAATTTTTCTTAATAATTCTTGCACGACTGAAGGTTATGGTGAAGATGAGGAGAAAATCCAGGTTGATGGGTTGGGAGAGCCCATCACAGACCACAGAAGGGGCAGGAAAACACCCCTCAAATACAACTTGGAGGAGGATATGACAACTACAGATAAGGAAATTACTAAAGCTAAAGGTAAGGTAAAAGATTCTAGTGAAGAGTGTTCTTTCCCAATTCAAGAAATACCTGCAGGATGGATGTTGGATAAGGAGGAACACATTGAAATCCAAAATACCCCTGCTTATGAAGCAATGCATGAAAAGCTAGTGGAAGAAGATAAGGATGGAGATGAGAACGAAGATAATATGGTAGAGAGAAATCCTGTCAAAGAAATATAATTAGGCACTCAAGATAATAATCGACTAGTTTTGGTGGCCACTTGGTTGTGGAACCACCCAGGGCTCCTTGAAAAGGTAAGATCATTCTTGACCCATTGTACAGATGTTTTCGCCTAGAATTATAAAGACTTAGAAGGAGTACCTGCAAATTATGGAGAGCATAGAATCCCTCTGGTTGATGGAGCCAAACCCATAACAGGGAAGAGTTATAGATTTAACCCAAAATATGCTGAAGTTGTCTATGTGGAAATACAGAAGATGGAGGATGTAGGAATCATCATTCCTATGGAGCACTAAGAGTGGCTCTCACCTATGGTTATAGTACCAAAGAAGAATAACAATAAAATCAGAATTTGTGTTGACTTTAGAGCACTCAACAAGGTGACCATTCTAGATGGTTTCCCAATGCCTTTTGTAGAGCAGGTCATTGAAGAAGTGGTTGGACATGCATTATATAGCTTTATGGATGGATTTAGTGGCTATAATCAAATATCGATACACCGAGAGGATCGTGAAAAGACTGCTTTTATCACACCTTGGGGAACATGTGTGTATGTAAAAATGCCATTTGGGCTCAGAAAAGTTGCAGCCACCTTTAACAGAACGGTCAATCTCATTTTTGGCCCCTTATTGCTGGAATCACTTAGAATCTTCATGGATGAGTTCTCTTCGTTTTCAAGTTCTCACAAGGAGACTCCTTTAGATTGTTTAGACCATCACTTGCGAAAGCTGCAGAATGTTTTTAAGAGATGCAGGGAGACGAAGCTAAAGATCAATCAAAACAAATGTGATTTCCTTGTGATAGAAGGAACTCTCTTAGGACATGTGGTGTTGGCTAAAGGTATGGCCCCAGATCCTGACAAAATCATTTCTATATTAAAGTTGCCCAAACCCAACTCTCCTAAAGAGATTCAGAGTTTCTTGGGGCATACTGGATACCACAGAAGGTTTATAAAAATGTATGCAGAGATAGCCAGACCACTAGCTAGACTTACAAGTAAGGAAATACCTTTTAAATGGGAAGAAGAGGAGGAAAAAGCATATCAAACATTACGATCAATGTTAGTGTTTGCTCCCATTTTGATCACACCTGAGTGGTCAAAAATCTTTCATATACATGTAGATGCCAGTGCCTATGCAGTGGGGGCAGTTTTGACACAACCCAGTGAAGAATTTAAGGTGGACAGACCAATTCAATATGCCAGTAGAATTTTGACTAAGACTGAAAGGAATTACACCACCACAGAAAGGGAAGCTTTAGCCATGGTTTTTGCTGTCCAAAAATTTTATCATTACTTACTAGGAGTAAAATTTGTTATTATAACTGATCACCAACCACTAAAATACTTTCTCAACAAACCACAAGCCACTGGTAGAATATGGAGGTGGTTATTGCGGTTCCAAGAGTTTGATTTTTCTGTAGTCCACAGACCAAGTAAAGAAAATGTTATGGCGGATCACCTATCCAGAATCAATATGATGGATCAAGCTAGCGGAATCAATGATGATTTTCCAGATGCTCATCTGTTTGCTGTACAAGCTCAAGCTTGGTATTATGATATCAAGAATTTCATTAAAACTAGTGTGTACCCAGAAAAGGCTAGTGCTCTACAAAGGAAGAGACTGCCAATCAAGAGTAGACCGTAAACCTTCATTGAAGATAAATTATATAGACAGGGAAAGGATGACAGGTTTAGGAAGTTCTTGGAAGAATAAGGAGTGAGGGAATTCCTTCAATTTGCACATGAAGGAACAGGTGGTGGGCACTTCCCAGGGCATATTATGAGTGAGAGGATCCTTGATGCTGGTTTATGGTGGCCTACATTATTCAAATACGCTGATGACTGGGGAAAAGCATGTGATGTTTTCCAGAGGTGTGGCCCTAATCCCACTAAGCAGAGGCATAACCCCTTGATTGTTTCCACTTCCTGGTAGCCATTTGAGAAGTGGGGGCTAGATTTTGTAGGGCCCATCTACCCTCCGTGGATTCCAAAAAGAGAGAAGTATTTATTGATAGACAAAATTTATGCGACAAAGTGGGCTGAAGCTATTGCCTCCCCCGACTACACTACCCATACTGTTGCTGATTTCATTTACAGTAGCATCATTTGCAGGTTTGGATGTCCACTTGAAATTTGTACAGACCAGGGTACTCATTTTGTGAAGAAGGTCCTACATGAAATTTTCAACACGTATAGAATCCTACACAGGACCTCTTGTGCCTACTATCCAAGCGCCAATGGACAAGCTGAATCAACCATAAGGTTTTAATTTCCATGTTAAGGAAGGAATGTATGTTACAGCCCACTTCCTGGGGCATTGCTTATCAAGGTACCCTATGGGCATACAAGTTAGATTACAAAGAGGCCACGGGATATTCTCCATTCCAACTGCTTTATGGAATATTTCCAATTGAGCACTTTGAACTTTTACATGGATCACCTAAAATAGCATTCATGCAGGGAAAGAAAGATTGTGATGTCTCTCAGAGGCTTGGACCACTACATAAAGTGGAGGAGATTCGTCTACTAGCAACAAAACAATTGATAGAGACTTAGATGAAGAAGAGGGAGGCACATGATCGACATCTGTGGAACAACAACATAGAACCAGGCATGTTAGTTCTTCTCCATAGACCTCATCTTCAAACACGATTGAAAGGACAATGGCTTCCAGACTGGGAAGGACCTTATCGAGTCAAAACAATGCTGAATTGGGTGCTGTGAAGTTAAAGACGTTGAAAGGAGAGGCCTTGCCACTGGTCAACATATCAAGGCTCAAGGCCTACCATCAACACACTTGAAGTATGGATCACCTGGAACTGCAAAATCTGTACAGGTTGTACATAGCTTTCTCATCTCATTTTGCTTAGTTTTAGTAGTTTTCTTTATCATTTCATGCTTGTTCCTTGAGTTTTTAGCAAACCAAGAAGGCATTTCATAACCTCTACAAAAGTACAAGTTCTCGGTATTTTTGGAAATTTTTCTAGCATTTTTAGCATTTTTCTAGCATTTTTTATCCTTTTCCGATGTCATTTTCTTGCAAAATAGGAGGAATAAACGAAGCTCTTTGTGGTTTTGAGTAAAGAAATTGGGCCTAGCCTTTTAGAAAAGTTTATGAGATTTTTTCATATTTTTTTGGCAATTTTGTGGTTTTTTGTTGGATTTTTTCTCCAATTTTCTCTATTTTTTGATAATTTAAAAAAAAAAGAAAAAAAAGGCCCCCCCTGGATTTTTCGGGTTTGAGGGTTAAAAGAAAAAAAAGAAATCTCTCTCTCTCTCTCTCTCTCTCTCTCTCTCTCTCTCTCTTTCCCCCCATTTTTTATTTTTTATTTTTTTACTTTATGTTATTTTATTTTATCTTATTTTTCTTTTTCTTTTGCTTTTTTTATTGTATTTTCATTTGTTTTCCTTTATTTTTTTAGCTGTGTTCAAAATAAATAAATAGATAAAGAAAGCTTATTTTTATTTTTTTAATTATGAAAAAAAATAAAAGGGGTAAATTTCTATATTTTTTTATTTTTTTGGGTTCAAACCTTTTGGCTCTGGATCACGCCTCGGTTGGCCGTTTTCTTCAAAACTGGAGTCATTTTCACGTTTCTTGGCACCTCGGGACTCAGTTTTGGGCTTTATTTTTTCAAATTCCCACATTTTCTCCGAGTTTTGGTCAAAACCCTCAAGTTTTGAGCACATTTACTACCTGTATTCATTTATACACATGGTCCACATTGTTTCACCTCATTTAAACATATGTTGCACATTTTCCCATCTTCCCCCTCTGTAGCTCTACTGTCTGATTTTTTTCGCACCCTAAAGACCCCATAATCCTCCTCCCTCGCCCTCCCTTTTTCCTTCTGCCCAGCCATATCCTTACCCCTCCTTGCACTATCCATCTCCATCCCCTCAGGCCCTCCCCCTCCGTCTCCTTTCTACCCTCTCTTGCTTTCCTTTGCTTTCCATGCAACAATTCCTATTTTTTGGTTCTTCTCTGGTGCTTGTTCTCTCCTGTTTCTGGTGGAGCTATCATGCACTACCCATCTCCACCCCCTCAACCCTCCCCCTCCCTCTCCTTTCTACCCTCCCATTGCTTTCCTTTGCTTTCCATGCAACAATTCCACTTTTTGGTTCTTCTCTGGTGCTTGTTCTCTCCTGTTTCTAGTGGAACTGGTAGCTGTTCAATGTCCTACTTCAAGATCTTGCATCTCTAGTATTATGGTGTCATATCTCCTCAGATTACTGTCCTGGAGAGCACATTAGGTGGTGGGCAACTATTGAGCCCATAAAAGTCATATTGGTCAAAGTCAACTACAGTCAAAGTCAACCATGGTCAAAGTCAAAAGGTCAAAGTCAAACTAGTCAAAGTCAACAACATTAAATTCAACTGGTGCAAAGTCAAAGTGCTAAGGTGGAGGTGTCAAAGTGCACAGGTAGTGCACAATTAATTGTCCACAAAGGGTAAATTGGAGAAAGTGGGTTGCAGGTTGCAGAGGTATTTCTCTAATTTCCCTAAGGTTCAAAGTGTCTTTAAAGTGTTTTGGAAGGTTCAGGTGAACCCTCCCTTATGTGCACATTTGAAGAGTTAAAAGGGAAATGTGAAGGTATGTGAAGCGATAGTGTACGCAAAAGTGAAAGTATGGCCCCCCAGTTAAACTTTTTGGTTTTAGTCTAAAGTCACTACAGGACAAAACTGGGAATCGTTGGCTACCACTTGTGAAGACAATCTTGGGACATCAAAGTGAGCACCAAGATACTCTTGCAGTTAGGAGCGTACGTGAATCGACACACTCAAATCAAGGCAAGGACTATTCTTGGACCATCCTAAGTGTAAGCAAGAGTGAGCATAGTCTAAGTGAAGTAAGGGAGAGAAGTGCAAGAGACACACAGTGTGCGACGCAGAGAAGTGAAGTGCAAGGTGTGCATGAAGAGTGACCAAGGAAGTGTGCAGAGGAGTGCTAAGCTTCTCCCCCAAGGATCCCAAGGTCTTACTAAAGTGTGCGCGCGTCGACAGAAGTTATCCATCCCTCCCCCTTAGTGGAAGCTTGGTGCAAGGTGTGCACAAGAGAAGGCTTGTAGAAGGTGGACGTTTGGTGCAGAGGAGGCCGGCAGCAACAAGTCCCTTGGGTATTTGGTATTTTGTAATTGAGCACTCTATGTGATTTTGCACAGAAGCATTGGTTGTATTGTGCTTCAACCTTGTATTTGTCTTACTATAATCAATCGACAGAGGCTTCCAATGTGTATTTTCTCTTCTAGTCTTCCCCTTTTCTCCTACAAACACTCAAATCCCTTCTTGTCTAAGAATCCCCCAACAAGTCTCCATGCTCATAGAGCATTCTTTGTAAGTTCGTTTCTATTTATTTCGTTCATCATGTTTGCTTATCTTTTGTTCCTTCCTCCTTAGTTTGATTAACGTGTGATTAATAGTAGATTAGGAGTTGTTTTCTTTATTTCAACATGGTATTAGAGCATGGGTTTTGAGAGCATAGGTTTTGAGTTGATAGCATTTTCTTTTGAGTTTTGCTTTTATTACCTTCATTAGCATGTTTTATACTGTTTATCCCTCCCTCCCTCCCATTTTGCAGCTTTCCCAATAAAAAAGGGCTTTTAAGCACTACTCCAATTCTTCAATATGCATGATTATAGTCCCATCATTCTTTTTGTTTCTGCCTATCATAATAACCAGTGCTTGTAAGCACTATGATCAACTAAGAAACACCATAGGACTATGCCTCCATATCTGTTGTACGTGATCATCAAAGTGCTGGAGCACGCCCAAGCAGCCATCGAAAGATGTGGAGAGAAGCTCTAGAGTGATTAGCTGAAGTGAAGATGTGGGACTTATTCTCCTTTACAACTTCAGAGTAAGCTTCTGATGCGTTTACCGAGGCAAAGACTGAATGAGTTCTCAAAATTCGAGTGTGCGTACACAGCTTGAAGAAATTTCCTACCATAGTGTATCCAGACAGTCTCGCTCTGAGTAATGCTCACTCTTCGTGAGAAACAATTATCAATGATACAGTGACCATGGAGGAGCAACAACTGCAGCACGAAGAGATAGCTCGGTTGGGTTCTAGCATCTTGATCGATTTCAATAATGGAGATCGCTTTGATTTCGCTAGAGTACTTCCATGTACTTCCCTTAAGGTGGGAAATTCTATGTGCTCCCTCGCCCCGCTCATTGATGCTCCTTATGGGTCGGCATTTGAGTTACAGCGAGGATCTCTTGTTAGGATCCCACCTCCTTTACCTCAAGAACCCATGGAAGCTCAAACTTGTCAACAAGATGCTTCTCGTGATTTGGAACATTGCAGTGCTCCGCATACTGAAGACAATTGAAACTTGATAGACAACAGTATTGCCCAGAAGCTTTCTGCGCAGGACATTGAACGCATGCGGGAAGATTGTGCCTATGGAAAGGAAATTCTAGACACTCTGATTGCTAACAGCACTACTTTCCAGGGAAAGATTGCATATTCCCAAGAGAAGTACAAGAAAAAGAAGCAGAAGAAATATGCCCCCTTCATTGTTATCAGAAGACCCTCAGCAAGACGTATCTGTGAAGCATATGGAGTCAAATGTCCACCAAAAATTGGATACCTATGCATGGAAACAGTTTCTAGTGATTAGCACCATTTCCAAATTTTCTCTGTCATTTGAGTTATGCTTTTTGCTGGTGATTTCGCAAGTTATGATGTCACAACTAAAGCTCCACGTAGCAACCTCCAAACATCTACAGCATATGTGGTTCAAAAATTCATGTCAATAAGAGACACAAAGGAGTGACGTAAGTTGTGATGTTAGGCTATGGATTCTAGCATTCATTCATATTTTTAGATTTCTATTTTAAGCATTCCATTTATGTTCAAATGAAGTCTATGCAAAAGTGGATGTACTCAAAACTAACTAGGAAACTTTTCTCTCCGTATATATCTACATTTAAGATGCAAGAATCTATGAATTGCATTTACTCCCTTATGTTATCCATGATCATTTGAACATTATGAACCTTATGAACATCTTGTAAGGGATTAGACACCACCTTCTTATGAAGAAGGTAGGACCTTCCCAAAGCCATCATGTCCTGAAGCCATGTATACCCCAAATGAAAATGAACTAGCTCTCCAAAGAATTAATCTCATTGAGCTCCAAATCATCACTCAAGCCCCATGTAAAGGGACTAGACACTGCTCTTTAAAAGAGTAAGACCTCCCCTATGGCTTGAAAAAATGACACTGAAAGCCCACTGCAAGGCCATGAAGCTCACAAGACAAAGGCTACACCAACAACAAAAGACCCAAGAATAGAAAAATGCTCAAAAGGTGGAAAATGGTTCCATAAGCACTACCTACCCCATGTTGTAAACCCTTGTACATGTCTAGGGATCCCATATGTCCCTAGATCCCATTAAAAACCACTTGGATCTTAAATGTCCAAGAATATGTCTTGGGATTTGATATGTCCCAAGATCCAAGGGATGTCATATGTCTCGAACTTGGATCCCATATGTCCAAGTTATGTCCAAGGATCCCATATGTCCTTGGATCCTAAAAACCAAATGGACTAAGTGATCCCATATGTCACTATTCCCCCACATTAAAAACAAAAGGGTCATCACATCGAGGGGGGGTGTTGAGAGTTCCATGCTCCACCCTTTTGTCCAAAGCTAGTTTCATTCTCATGCAAGATCACTTATCCCACATGCAAGGTAATTCTCCCAAACTCCATATAAGCAAGGCCTCCCTTCACTCCTCATAAGTAATTCCACTCTAGCTCATTGCCAAGAGTGTTCTCCCACTCCTCATGGAGTCTCCATGCTCATAGAGCATTCTTTGTAAGTTCAGTTCTATTTATTTCCTTCATCATTGTTGCTTATCTTTTTTTCCTTCCTCCTTAGTTTGATTAACTTGTGATTAATAGTAGATTAGGAGTTGTTTTCTTTATTTCAACAGACATATCTTCAAGCATTAAAGGATTCCCCCGGTCAAAACTATGTGGGACTTTTGGCTGGAGCTCATTCATACTTTGTTAGGGTAGGTGGACCGTCTTCAAGGGGACTATCATGGCACATCTTGGATGATGCGTTCCTTTTTTCAACTTTGGAAGAAAGGCCCTTTCTTTACCACTTAGGGTGATATGATCCATTTGAGCTATCGGCCACTTGCTTGGCTCCTCCCCCCGAAAAAAACACATTTTCTCTTTTAGGAGCTATCTTCATACTATTTCTTTTAATGGATGTTTGGGGTGCATTGTCCCCCTTGTATTCGCTTTATGGATTATAGCCCTATGGGCACTCTTTATTAACTAATGAAAGGATTTTTGTGGTAATTAAGTACTTGAAAACTAATACCTCTAGTCTCATAATGATAACTCCAGTATTTGGTGAAAACCACAACATCTTGCATCATAGATGCTTTTTTTCTTCAAAACCATGGGTATAATGGTACATGATCGGAAGGAAGGAGAATATAGACTATGATCATCTTCTTTTTCTACATTAATCAATATATGAGTAGGATTGATTGTAAATCTTTAAAAGTGTTTCCCAAGACACTCATAGAATAAACTCCCTTGGATTCTTTACTACAAATTTCTTGGATGTTTACTAGAACACTGAAGTGATTGTTCTAGGTTTAAGTTTATAGTATTTATAGATCTGACTGTGGTCGATAACGCCATGAGCATATCACTCTGAAAGGGATATTGTGAGGAAGTAATCAAATCGACTCTAAGTTCTTCTCCCTCTCTGAGTACTTTATTTTGTGCCAATTTTTATGTTTTTTTATTCTGTATTTCATTTCACTTCTGTATATATGCTAGAAAGTAAAAGTGAAAGGGATATTGTGAGGAGGTAATCAAATCGACTCTAAGTTCTTCTCCCTCTCTCAGTACTTTATTTTGTGCAAATTTTTATGTTTTTTTATTTTGTATTTCATTTCACTTCTGTATATATGCTAGAAAGGAAAAGTAATCAAATCGACTCTAAGTTCTTCTCCCTCTCTCAGTACTTTATTTTGTGCAAATTTTTATGTTTTTTTATTTTGTATTTCATTTCACTTCTGTATATATGCTACTCTATATATATCATGCATGAGAACACAACGGGTTTATTATATAGTAGGTCCAAGCTTGAAGCTTGGACCTACTATAATCTGTGTGGGGATCGGGATTCGGGAAGCTTAGGAGCGTCAACTTGCTTCAACAAGATATTTAGAGACCATATTCTCTATCATGATGGTCAAAAGGATAAGAACCAATCGACCTCTTGCACCCTCAATACAATACAGGTTCATCCATATGAGTTTCTGTTAATCTCGTGTGCGTACACATCTGTCCGCCCATTGATCGATGTGCTTATTTAGAATGAGATTCTGGCATGTGCTTTTTAGGAGAGGGGTAATAACTATGCAAATTAACAAGTAACTCTGAGCACTCGATATTTCATGAAAGGGCAGAGAATTATCTTTTAGAATATAACTTAAGAAATGAAGAGCCTAAACCATTGCAACAAAGACGTTAAACCGTACTCTCGAGGAATTTACTCGCATATTTCCTTCAGTTTCCATATTATAAATAACAATAGTGATGTAACTACATTATATGAACACTGCATTCGTCCTATAATGGTACATTTGTGTTCTGAAAAAATTATTGAATCTATAGTCTACTTTATTTCACTAATATGCCCCCGACCATTCTCTCTCTCTCTCTCTCTGTGTTTTTATCCCTCTTTCGCTCTCATTCTCTCTCTATCTATTACGGTTTCCTACAACCATTGGAACATGTGCTTTAAAATCAACTCGTTTGGATGGTGCTGACATTCTCGCACGGAAGTGCAGGGAAGCAGTGTACTATTTTACGTTCAAATCCCTGTAACTTCGTATCACATCGAAGAGCAAGGAAGCATCTTTCTTACACAAAATGAGGAGTAAGGTGGCGAGAATGATACAATAAACGTGATAAACAATCTCGGTACAAATTCACTCACAACTACCGTCTAGATCCGATCTTAAAGCAACAGAATTGTTGTCCCAAACTCTCGAAATTGTGTAGTCGTGGTACACGAATCTTGTTTCTCCGTAGAATTTCAGCGCCTCCGTAGAATTTCGGTACAACCTGTATGTCACTAATATTGTCCAGCCCGCAAAATCTTTCATATCTCAATTTATCTTTTATCTTTATCTTATCTCTTATTAAGAAGAAGTTCGATCGAAAACTACTCTTTTTAAATGTTTCAATTAATTTCTATGTACAAGGAAGTTCGATGGAAGCCTACTCCTACTCTTTTTGAATGTTTCAATTAATTGGAATGCACAAGTGAAGAATGCTTCAATTAATTGACAAGTACAAGTAAAGGTGGGCATAGTTTCTTGAGACCCTTCTTATTTTACAAAACAGAGGTTAAAAGCAATACACATACTGGAAGGCGATACAGAGTAGAGTGAAACGAACAAAAGAACAACTAATTTGAACTGGTCTAAAAGAACAACTAATTTGAACTGGTCTAGGTATGTCCAGCAGCTGGCAAAAGGGGTCCGATCTTCGGCCCTGTTTCAAGAGACGAATGACGTACCCACTCGACAAAGTAGCGTGCTGCTGCGTGCCGAGTATTGAGCACGAACTGATACCCTTTTTTTTGTTGGTTTTCGTTCAAAGCCACTGAAATTGACTCACTCACAATTTCACATGCGTCTGCGTATGTTTCTGTGTGTTTGTGTGCGCGCGCGCGTGGGCGGTCGCATATGCCGTATGAGGCCCCATAAATCTGCTGTGTTTTTGGATCGCTAACGAAGTCCGTCTGATCATTACGTCTCTCTCTCAGTCACTCGCTCTCTTCCGCTGTAACATCGGAAACAATATTTTATACTTTTAGCATGATGATTTTTTCCACGATTTTCAGATGCTTGTTTGGTTTTTTGCGTACCGTTTACAGTGCCGGAGTATATTTATATTTTTTACTTCTGTGAGTAGACTTTTTGTCTCTTTCTCGCACATGGGAAACACTATTTTACTCTCCCACATTTTCCAGTAAATTGTTGGGCTTTTTACGTAACGTTTATATTGTCTGATCATACTAAAATTTTGCATTTCTTTTAAGTGGATTATACTCTATATCTCTAGACATTTCTGCAACTGTCATTGACATCGTTGTACCATCCTGAAGCTATCCAGAAAGAACAGAAGCTATGGCGGTGATAGTCTCTCACAGTACAGAGGTTCAAGAGCAAGACATTACTATACTACAGGCTAGTCCGCTCAAATCTGTATCGAGACATGATATTTCAGAGAATATGAAGACTGCTTACCACACGCTAGCGTACCGCTGTCATAGCATCCTGCTTTGATGTACAACACATATTATTGACGCTTTTATGATGGAAGCCTGAATAGTATGATGTAGAACCTTCATTGACATGCCTAGCAATTGGTGCATGACTCTCTTTCTAGCTTCAGTAAAGTAATGAATGGTGAACGATATTTCTGTACCTTTCGAAAGCTAACCTCAATTTCATTAATGTTCGTTCCATTTGCTCATCCCCTTTACTGGAGGTTTTCTATATCTCCTTTTCTCTCCTCTCTCTCTCTCTCTCTCTCTCTCTCTCTCTCTTTGTGTCTCTTATACACACACCGGCGCACTCACATTCATGTACAAAATGCTCCTTGTGCATAGAAATAACATGTTATTAGCAATTATGCTGTGTTGTACTACTAATTTAATCTGAATGTATATGCAAGTCATTCGCGTCAATCAGGAATCATTTATCAATAAATCTGAAAAATGCGAGATCATATCAAGTAAATGTTCACGAAGAAAAATATGAGATCATATCAAGTAAATGTCAATCATTAGATGAAAATTGTAGGATAACTTTGTCTTGTATTTATGATTTACGAGCACAGTGTGAATGATAGTGTACTATTTTACGGGTTTTTGCCTTTTGTTCTTTCAAAATTATAAAAATCGGACAAACTTAGCGAACTCGAAGGTGAATTTTTCAGAATGAAAATAAAAAGGCTGTTGAATTATGTCACCCTCGAATGACGCACTGTTCCATAACGCAAGCAATGATGTTAGAAAAAAAAAAAGACATTCATTAAGGCTCTAGGGCTAGAGGAACGTTTTTAGATACTTGTAAGAGGCCACTAGGAAAGTTGAAGAAATAAAATATTTGAAAATAACCACTATGCTTTTTAGTATAGTATCCATGTCCTTAGAAGAATTTTCTCATGTCAAAAGGACATGGAACAACGGATACACACGGTCAAGCATACTTTGATCAATCCATTAGTGGAGAAATTTTATATTCCTTTATCTAATTTGAATTTCTTGATATACATCCCTATCCCCTTTACAGTTAGGCTTTTGAGTCTCAGAAAGTAGTAAAACAAAATTTCCTCATAAATTAGGTCCATTAAAATGTCGGATAGATGGATCCATTGTCGGACGTCATACATGTGTATATATAAGAATCAACACCTCCTTGCTTGTAGTAGCTCTTTTTTTTAAAGTGGGATTTAATTGATAAGCTTTACACAACTGCTCCATATAATAAATTTAAGAACACTTAGAAAAGTATGCAAACCTTTAGATTTGCATTTGTAAATATTTTCTCCAATAGATGGATCCATTGTGGGACGTCATACATGTGTATATATAAGAATCAACACCTCCTTGCTTGTAGTAGCTCTTTTTTTTAAAGTGGGACTCAGCTTTAATTGATAAGATTTACACAACTGCTCCATATAATAAATTTAAGAACACTTAGAAAAGTTAGCAAACCTTTAGATTTGCATATACTTCATCCTCTTTAGGTTGATGTGTTCAATTCTTTTGTGCCCCAAAACAATCTCACTGATTTGTTTCTTTCGAATAGACAAATAGACTACTTTACCCCCATTGTTGAGCTTATCGTAATTTATTTCTCTTGAAGTGAGTATTTACTCTTGTTTGAGGCCTTGAGTGAAATAAAATCTTTCATTAAATGTCACCTTGTAACCATCTTCTACCACCTTCCCAAGTGACATCACGTCCTTGGTAATAGTTGGCATGTCAACACATCCATTGGGGAAAGAACTGAACCCTACATGGGACTTTTATATTAACGAGAGTGTAGTGATGGACTAATGAAAAGACGATGGTAGTCATAAAATATGCCCTATAAAATACTAGGATTAAGGGAAAAGATCCCCCCTCCCCAATATTCAATGAGTTGCGTCTAAAGAGGAAGGAGTATCATAATCAGTCTCAACGCAGAATAAGTTCTTTAAAAGCTTTAAAACTCATCATAGCACCTACCAACGTAACCCCCCTTACGTTTTGGGGGCAAATATAATCTTTTTGACCTAGAAGTCAAATGTCATCTATGTTTCGAGATTTTCTTTTCATAAAACATAACTTTTATCTTCCTAAACCTCATATTTTTCTTCCCAATTCCCATAAAGGACTCCTCGTCAATTAGTCTCTAATGCACACCAATGAAGCTCTTATGTCTATATTGGTATCTGCATTTTCCATGTCAAACTATTATTGTGGCTTGAGGACCTTGAACTTCAATGGAAATATCTAATCCTTAAAGGTGACTAAAAGATGAATGTCTCACATTAAGATCTCATAATATCAAATCTATAGAGGGACAATGGATATGATATGAGTACTCAAAAGTTGCATGGGTTTACAAGCAACCCTCTAGAGTTTGGCTTCATCGAGTTATAGATTGTAGGATCTTTAGCCTTCGCTAGAACGGAAAGCACTTGGCTTCAATAAGAACAAAGAGAGTGGATTGGTTGCTGTTCTACAACATGATCTTAGAGTGGAAATTATGAAACTCAAAAACTATAATAGAATGTGATAATTATTATTAGACAATGCTGCATGGTTTATAGTGTTGAATGTATCTCCGACCTATCTACATGTACCTGTACTCTACAATATTGCATGGTTTATAGTATTGAATGTATCTCTTTTTTTTCTAGCTATGTTCTTATTTGTTAAAGATATATTCCTCTACTTTGGTGAAGAAGCATCCACTTGATAGTCTTATAGGTGCCTTCTAGGCATTGACTGTAGATGTTGGTGCAGTAATCTTTCATCAAGTATCTCCTATTCAACTTCTTCATTATAGAGTTTTCTTTTACACACATGAATATGTTGTACCGTTTAAAGATAATGGTTGTGTAAAGTTACACAAAATTAAAGTAGATTGTCTTCTTAGATTGAGTGGCACAACCATAGATAAGGTCCCTTCATCTTTTAACTAAAAGATGGTAATTGATATATGTAATTCTTTGAACTTATTAAAAATTTTCTAGTTCTATACATTTGTTGTGCTATTTTTCCAACCATTTTGTTGTATATCTATTTCAATAGTTCTGATTTCTAGAGAACTCAAACAAGTTCACATGTAAAGATATAACATATAAGCAAGTGGAATTTCTACTAGGTGAAAGTTGTGGTTTGATAGAAGGAGTTACAAAGGTGGTGAAATATCTTTGTAAAATAGGTGCCACATATATGACTTTGATATTTCAGAAATTGTACATCATTGTAGGTTAGATTCTATTATCAAACTTGGATATGCAAAGTTGTTTAATTGATAACATTACAAAGTTTTGAGAGACTTTAGTTCCATTGGAAATTCATCTTAAATTGCCCAATAGTGATTTGGAAACTTTTTCAATTTATCGCATTTGGACCTTGGCTAACATGGGAGAGCACTTCATGATTGTAGGCGTTTAGGTATCTATCACATTCCTTTTGTAGAAGATTTGTGAACTTCTTGACGTGATAAAAGACATTTCATTTATGCTTAATACAACAAAGCTAAGTCATCTTGGTTCAATCATCAATGAATATTACAAATTATCTATTTGTTCCAATTGAATTCTTCTTTTTTAGTCCCAGGACATGAGTATGAACCAGATCAAATGGATGATTACGCACATAATCACTTTTCTTAAATGATAACATGGTTTGCTTACCCAATTGGAAGACTTCACACAAATTGTTGAGATTTTGATTGTGAAGCTTTGGTAATCCAACTACCAACCTCTTCTTCTCCATGTCCTACAATCTTGGATGATTGATGTGTCCACATCTCTTATATCGTATATCCAATTATGGAACCTTCTTAGTTCTATGTGTAAAGTAGGTAGTGCGGTTAAAATTTGGCTTCACATCCAATGTGAAAAGCCTTATCTCCTCTCATCATTTGTACAATCTTGGATGATTGATGTGTCCACATCTCTTATATCGTATATCCAATTATGGAACCTTCTTAGTTCTATGTGTAAAGTAGGTAGTGCGGTTAAAATTTGGCTTCACATCCAATGTGAAAAGCCTTATCTCCTCTCATCATTTGGCCACCAAACTATATTCCACTTTTAGGTTCTTCACAAAGAATCCTTTCTCATTCAGCTTGACCTACAATCCTCTTTCATACATTTGACCCATAGAAACAAGATTAGTTGTATTTGTGAGGACATCAAAAACATCTTTTAAACACTAATCATTATGGCAATCATGCACGCATTCTCTGAAAATGACAATCCATAAGTACCAACTATACATTTCTTTATATTATGAGAACCATCTAGGGATGCTTGGAAATTGACAATCCACAAGTGCCATTTCGTTATATTTAACAGTCTTGCTGGAACGTGATGAAGTAAACGAGTAGATACAGCTGCCGCACGCAAATACGTATTAAGGATGCTTGTAACTTGATGATGCATCTTGTACGCATACCAGTGGACAGTCCTTGTGCCGCACACTTTAGAGTGTGTCGATGCCGTGCTCTGACGTAGTTATTTTATTAGCCAGTAGGCTCGAAAGATCTTCTGGCCCTTCTCCAAAGTGAAAGTAATTTTCATTTCGTAGGTATGAATGGCGAACGAAAATTTAATATGACCACGTTGTACAGCACTTGCATAACTTCGCGCATGGCCCCCTATCATGTATACCATCAACTGATCATAACTATAGCGATGGCAAACATAAAATGCACAAAAGTCTTCGATACTTTCTAGCAGAGAGAGAGAGAGAGATAGAGAGAGAGAGCATAGTCCAGCTCTTCAGATATCCGACAGTGGCTAGCGGAACAAGCAGAACAATATAAAATATATTGAAACTGTTATGCAGGACAACAATCCAGTAAAATATAGTGAAACTGTTGTGCCATCCGAGATTGGCATTGGAAATCCTCAGTATATCGCCGACCGAATATTCACTTTCGAATTATTGTGTCATGGATGCTTCCTCGTACTTTCGCGCACAGTGTAGTGATAGATTTTGCTTGGTTCTCTACGTATTTCGTATGTGTTTGAATGATTCACATGGCGATTCTGCGTTGCTTACAAAGAAGAAAACATACCTGCTCATTCGCAACGCGCCGATCGATGATAGTCAAAGCTTCTCCTGCATCAGCTTTTGCTCTTTATTAAAAGAATTAAAGATGAGCAGGTCTAGGAGGACGTGAAGTTAAGGTAACATGACTCGTATAAAAGAATTTCGCTACAAATGTTTTCCTAAAGTCATTAGCCCACTCATATAAGAAAAAAAGAATAGCATTTACCACATGTGTGGTCTCCCGTAGGCAATACGTAGATTTAAGATGGCGATGAACATTAGTACGCAAAAGGAAGTTATGCCGAGGCCTATTCTCTCGTGCCTATTCTTCCGACGCCTATTCTCCTGAGCTTTAATTCATAATAGATATTCCGACGCCTATTCTCCTGAGCTTTAATTCATAATAGATGGAATATAGTGAAGGGGCAAAGAGCCTATGGCATCCCTGTATCCCACAAAGCAGGGAAGGATTGGATAGGGGTCATCAGCTGCTCATATTACAGAGAAGTTCAAAAATTTTACAAAGTGGGCCACTCATAGGGAGTGACAAGGGATTGTATTATGTTACAGAGAAGATCAATGAGGTTTTGATTGCCCTCATGGATCATCCATGTACGTTTTAGCTTGTTATTTTCCAACATGAAGACTCTATTGTGTTTGAGAGGAGGGGAGTTCTTACAATTACGTATTCTTCTACCAGACAGGGCAAAGGATATAAAAATAAACCATTCTTTGGGAGCTTCATTGAGTTCGACCGCACATCTTTCTTTCCAAATCTTCCATAGAGTTTCCCCTCTTATGGTGCTCCACAAAAAATAGGAGCGCCCAATAGCTTCACCTTGTATCGATTGATTCAAAGTGATTGGATTTTTTAGCTTTTATACCTCCGTAAGAACTTGCCACATTACGTGGCTCTAAGAAACCATCTCCTATTGAGAGTGCTATGCCATTCCATACGTTCCTTGAATCTCACCACTTTATCTAATTTTTGACCGTTGATCCACCTTAGTCCCTTGATGCAAGGGAGATTGCGACCGAGAAGGAGGTGCAGATTTGAGATCTCCCATGAGTTGATTATGCGCCTTAATAGGCACAACTCATGTTGTAATCTAGTTATCAATTTGATATACTTGGACCTAATCCAATATTTTTTTTCTTGAGCCTAGATATGTTTCCAAACACGAAATCCTTTATTTGATAGCATTTTCCCATTTGGTGGGCAATTGATTCCCCTTATAGGACAAGAGTCATTTTGTCCGATCTTGGTTTCCCATTTCCATTCCTTACTCACCTTTTTTCCAACTCTTCCACAAACAACAAACCAAGTTTGACACTTTTGCAGTCACTAGAATAGGAAAGAAAATTAAAGTGAGAAGGTTAATATCCTCCCATCTAGGGAGGCCTTTATAGTAAGCGCATATTTGTTTTTGAGAATCAACTTAGCCCATGAAACTTTTGAGTCCCACCACACTTCGAGCGTCCATTTGTTGCCTATTGTATCTACCATGATCACAATATGCAGTATACCAAAGCCAACATCATCATTTTGGGTCATACACAAGTCGCATTTGATCTTGGGCATATCTCTTTTATTGGGATCTCCCATCCAAAGGAAGATTCTAAAAGAAATTTCCAATTTTAATAACTCTTTGTCTTTTACCTTCGAACACATGAGAAAGTAAATAATTGAAGAAAGAAATATTAAAGTGTTAATCACCATACCATGCCCAACCATGTTGAGTTGCATCCCCTTCGAGTAGTCGAATTTTAGTCTAAGTTTTGCAAGAACCACATTCCATGTGTGTCCTAGAGGAACATCAAAGCCCATTAAAATTCCCATCAACCTAAACATTTTTCCACAGTGGAGCTCCATCTAGTTGGGGTTGATCATGAATTGCAAGATGATTCTTATTACAGCCTTGAAAGTGTTCTTAGAGTGGTTCATCCTTTACTGGGAGGCAATCTAGAACATGTTAAAGTGTTACCATAAGGTCTTGATATTGTTGCTTCCATTTCATACAAAAGCATTTTTATGATCCAAAAATTATTTGAATAACATGGGTCCATGTTTTGGAGAAGCAACAACCCTTGCATCTTCCCAAGCTTAGCCTTATGGTTAACTAGCAGCTACGTGTTTGATTTTGAGATCTATGGAAGCATGCAAACAACACAAGGAAGAAGAAGAAGCTTGGAGCACAACACACCATCCTCAATGTATTACCACTAGAATGGAAAAATATTAGTGTCCCATTAGGGCAATACACATATATACAAGCCGGGGGGAAAAAACCTCCTAAATAGGGAAAAACGTACCCCGATAGGCCTAGTGTATTCACACACATCACTACCTAAATATATCAACAAATCCCCCTTAGGAGTGATGTGGTGAACAAAGAGTTCGCACTCATGTATAAATAAGTGCTAAGCTATGTGGAATCATTCCACAAAAGGGAGTAAGCCCAAGGCTTTGTGGAAAGCTTCAAACTTCTTCGTAGACAGAGCCTTCATGGAAAGGCTTCAATGTTCTACAATCTTAGCACATATGGCAAGCTTATCTCTCTAGTAGGGAACCTTTCCACTACAACATATCGAGGGTATACCGAGGCTGCTACCGAGGCAAATGAACAGGCGTGATTTCTTCACGACGTCGGTGTTAGAGTCGGTATACGTGTCGAAAAGAAAGCCCTAGTATGGGCGTCGGTATAAGCGTCAGTATAGGCATCGGTATAAACGTCGGTAATACCGACGCTTATACCGATGTCCATACCGACGCCCGCACTGGGTGTACCGACGCGTATACCGACGACCATACTGGAGCTACCGGCGCGTATACCGACGACCCTATCTGCACAAATTTTTTTGGGCAGAGTGTGTTGTCTTTTGCTACAGCATGATGTTGTTTAGCAAAAGATAATACACTCTGCCCAACTGAGTACATGTGTTATGTACTCTAATGGCAACCAAAACATAAACTTATATGAGCAAAAATGAACAATGAATCATGTACATAAAGTTGTATATTCCATAAATGAAAAATGTACAAAAGTGTGGCAAAGCACTTCTATATAGGAATCGAATACAAAATGTGACAAAGCACTTCCATATAGGAATCGAATACAAAATTATGGTACATCATTGCCACATAGGAGTGTAATACAAAATTGTGGCAATGTGACAAAACACTTCCATATAGGAATCGAATACAAAATTATGTTACATCATTGCCGTATGCGAGTGTGATACAGAATTGTGGCATTGATCAAAATATTTACACCTACAATCTTGCAACAAAACATATGTATAAAATAAGACCAATTAACATGACATTTATAAACAACAACTAAAAACACGAAACCAAGATAAAACTTTACCTAATCAAGAATATTCTCCCATGAGAAGATTGCACTACGCCCCTCTAAGTCTTGTAACAATGCATTTAGTCCATGTCGATATCCATATGACTCTTCAGTTCACGTCGGAGGACGACCCACTGCCAACTTCTATTATAAATATGCAAAATGTTAGATGAACATACATAATTTACATCTCATCCAATGTATATATATGCATGCTTGTATACCTATGCATTCATGTATACATATGCATATGCATTCATGTATGCATATGCATGCTTGTATGCATATCCATGCATGTATGCATATGTAAACATGCATTCATGTATGCATATGCTTGTATGCCTATGCATATGCATGCTTGTATGCCTATGCATATGCATGCTTGTATGCCTATGCATATGCATGCTTGTATGCATATGCATGCATGTATGCATATGTATACATGCATTCATGTATACTTATGTATACATGCATTCATGTATGCATATGCTTGTATGCATATACATATGCATGCTTGTATGCATATGCATGCATGTATGCATATGCATGCATGTATGCATATGTATACATGCATTCATGTATACATATGCATGCTTGTATGCATATGCATGCTTGTATGCATATGCATGCTTGTATGCATATGCATGCTTGTATGCATATGCATGCATGTATGCATAAGTATACATGCATTCATGTATGCATATTCTTGTATGCATATGCATGCATGTATGTGTATACATATATATGGATTCATGTATGCATATGCATTCATGTATGCATATGCATGCATGTATGCATATGTATACATCCATTCATGTATGCATATGCTTGTATGCATATGCATGCATGTATGCATATGTATACATGCATTCATGTATGCATATGCTTGTATGCATATGCATGCATGTATGTGCATACATATATATGCATTCATGTATGCATATGCATGCTTGTATGCATATGCATGCATGTATGCATATGCATGCATGTATGCATATGTATACATGCATTCATGTATACTTATGTATACATGCATTCATGTATGCATATGCTTGTATGCATATACATATGCATGCTTGTATGCATATGCATGCATGTATGAATATGCATGCATGTATGCATATGTATACATGCATTCATGTATACATATGCATGCTTGTATGCATATGCATGCTTGTATGCATATGCATGCATGTATGCATAAGTATACATGCATTCATGTATGCATATTCTTGTATGCATATGCATGCATGTATGTGTATACATATATATGGATTCATGTATGCATATGCATTCATGTATGCATATGCATGCATGTATGCATATGTATACATCCATTCATGTATGCATATGCTTGTATGCATATGCATGCATGTATGCATATGTATACATGCATTCATGTATGCATATGCTTGTATGCATATGCATGCATGTATGTGTATACATATATATGCATTCATGTATGCATATGCATGCTTGTATGCATATGCATGCATGTATGCATATGCATGCATGTATGCATATGTATACATGCATTCATGTATGCATATGCTTGTATGCATATGCATATGCATGTATGCATATGTATACATGCATTCATGTATGCATATGCTTGTATGCATATGCTTGTATGCATATGCATGCATGTATGTGTATACATATATATGCATTCATGTATGCATATGCATTCATGTATGCATATGCTTGTATGCATATGCATATGCATGCTTGTATGCATATGCATGCATGTATGCATATGTATACATGCATTAATGTATGCATATGCATATGCATGCTTGTATGCATATGCATGCTTGTATGCATATGCATGCTTGTATGCATATGCATGCTTGTATGCATATGCATGCATGTATGCATATGTATACATGCATTCATGTATGCATATGCTTGTATGCATATGCATGCATGTATCTATATACATATATATGCATTCATGTATGCATATGCATTCATGTATGCATATGCATTCATGTATGCATATGCATTCATGTATGCATATGCATGCTTGTATGCATATGCATGCATGTATGCATATGTATACATGCATTCATGTATGCATATGCTTGTATGCATATGCATATGTGTGCTTGTATGCATATGCATATGCATGCTTGTATGCATATGCATATGCATGCTTGTATGCATATGCATGCTTGTATGCATATGCATATGCATGCTTGTATGCATATGCATATGCATGCTTGTATGCATATGCATGCATGTATGAATATGTATACATGCATTCATGTATGCATATGCTTGTATGCATATGCATGAGTGTATGTGTATACATATATATGCATTCATGTATGCATATGCATGCATGTATGCATATGTATACATGCATTCATGTATGCATATGCTTGTATGCATATGCATATGCATGCTTGTATGCAGATGCATGCATGTATGCATATGTATACATGCATTCATGTATGCATATGCTTGTATGCATATGCATATGCATGCTTGTATGCAGATGCATGCATGTATGCATATGTATACATGCATTCATGTATGCATATGCTTGTATGCATATGCATGTATTGTTGGGAAAGATGGATAGATCCTCTAGAAGATTGAGTAGATGCTGCTAATCTTGCTTTGCACCAGCCCTCTGTGACTCCAGATATGATTAGTAGACACACTTAGCTTCCAAATGATACCAAGAGATCATATGTGTACTTTGCAAATGATGTGTGTAGTGATCAAATCAAAACAGACCACTTGATACTTCACAAATCCAAGAAAACTTGCTATTTTGGTATTGGCACCTGCTCAGAGTTATGCTTAGTATGACCAGTACACTTACAATTCGCAAAATTCCTTCTAGAGGTATTCTATTAGCTTAATAAGCTACCATTTGCAAGTGGAATCATTCAAAATGATAAACTATACAGGGAGAAATCACTTTAGCAAAATTATAGACACTCCCGACTTTTTAGGAAGTATGCAGACAAATACCAGTGAGCACTTCGACTGCGATTTCTCAAAATTGGCTGAACCAAGTTGCTTCAAACTTTGCATGCTTGTAGTATGCTTTGAGCTGGATCTACAAAGCTTTGAATCACTTGATTTGGTGGAGTAGACACTGAGATATGTCTCTTTGAAGTTGACAGACTTGATGTGGTAACTCAGAGAATCACAGAGATGATGAATGTAAAGACTTGTATTAATTCACAATGATGTACAACCTCATTGGCATCATAAGTGTAGCCTAATGAGTTTGAGTGTTGTGGGCTATGGTGTAGCACTCACACACACTCAATGATAGTGTAATGAATCTCGGATGTACACACTCTCTCAGCCCGCGAGTTCTCTTCTCACTTTTATATAAGTTGGAAGTTGATTTGAATTTCAAATTCAAATCTAAGGCTCCCTATAATCACTCCTCTAAAAGTAGGGAGATATTCTCTCAACTCATACCATCTAATTCCACGAATCTGATAGGTAAGTGATTACATAAGAATGCCAAGTCATTTAGACTTTTACAAGAGGTCGAAAAGTAATAACTCATAAGCTAGTGTTCCTATGCTACTTGCTTCATGTGAAAAACTTCTTCAAGAATTCCAAGCCAAATTTGTGGGCTTGATTTGCACCAACAGCTCCCCCTCAAGCCAAACACTTTGGCTTAAGTCTTCATCTTCAATCTTCAATTACATCCTGCAATCCAATCATGGATTTGAATCTGCATAATTTGTTTCCATCCAAAGCTTTAGTGAGTAAATCTGCATTAGTAGACACATAGGTCAACTGAATGTCTTTGCTTAGCAACTTCTCTCTCACATAGTGGTAATGAACCTCTATGTGTTTTGTCCTAGCATGATATATTGGATTAGCTGCAAGGTGAAGAGAGCTTGTGTTGTCTCCAAAGATAATTGGGGGCCTAATGTATAGGCCTAGCTTTGTATACAAAAGATTTAACCAAATAGCTTCTTGAGTGGCATTGGCTAGCCCTCTATACTCTCCTTCAGTGGATGACAATGCCACTGTTGGTTGTTTCTTGGCTGACCAAGAAATAGGTTTATCACCTGCAAAAGATAAGTATCCTGATGTGCTCCTCCTATCATCCTTGCATCCTGCCCAATCTGCATCTGAATACACTTTAATATCAATATCTGATGTATAAGGAAAGTACAAACCATGATTCTGAGTTCCCTTTAGATACTTCAAGATCTTCTTTGCAGCCTCAAGGTGAGGTACCCTTGTTTTGTGCATGAATTGGCTTAGCACACTCACACCATATGCTATATCAATTCTGGTTAGGGTTGCATAATTCAAACTACCCACAATACTCTGATAACCTGTAATATCTTGTACTTCATCACCTTCATGAGCACTTAGCTTTAGGTTGACCTCCATTGGAGTGCTTGCTTCCTTAGCATCCTGCAAGCCAAACTTCTTTAACATGTCCTACACATACTTCTTCTAAGTGATATATATACCTGAATTAGTATAAACCAATTCAAGTCCTAGAAAATACTTCAATAATCCAAGATCATTGATCTTGAACTCCTTCATCATCTGATTTTTTATGCTTCTGATTCCTTGGACATCATTACCTCTAATGATGATATCATCAACATAAACACAGAGATAGATTACCTCTAAATTGCTCCTTTTGATAAATAATGAAGTATCTGCCTTGCTCATAGTAAACCCTTGGTCTTGGAGGTATGTTGTCAGCCTATAGTTCCATGCTCTAGGTGCCTGCTTCAATCCATATAGAGCCTTCTTCAATTTACAAACATAATTTACCTTCTTGGGATCTTCATAGCCAGGTGGTTGTGACATGTAGACTTCTTCAGATATCCATCCATTCAAGAAAGAATTCTTGACATCTAATTGGTACATGTTCCAATTTTTTGATGCAGCTACACTCACCAATACTCTGATTGTTGGCATCTTAGCCATAGGAGAAAATGTCTCCTCATAATCAATGCCTTGGGTTTGTGCAAAACCCTTGGCTACCAACCTAGCTTTATACCTATTGATTGTACCATCAGAGTTCCTCTTTAGTTTGTAGATCCATCTAGATCCTATCACTTTCATAGAGTCCTTCTTGGGTACCAAGTCCCATGTGTCACTCTCCTTGAGAGCTTCTATTTCTTCATCCATAGCTCCTTTCCATTCTGGTTTGGTGATTGCTTCTTCATATGAACCTGGTTCTTCACTTAACAAGTCCTTTGCAAGATAAATTGAATGCTTAGTAACAAGAGATGTATCATACCCATATCTGATAGGCTTCTTACTTTCTCTCTGAGATCTCCTTATTGCTTGAGTTGAAGATTCTGGTATATCCTCAAGCTTCTTCATCTTCATCTTGCCTCTGGACTTCCATGCCTTGAATTCTTCAAGATTGATTGTGTCGTCATCTTCTGAACTTGAGTCTTCCTTTTGGATTGGTTCTCCCTTTGAGAGTTTTGGAAACTCCTCTTCCAAATCATAGGGTAGACTAGCCTTCCTGCATTCATTCTCATACCATGAGTCATTCTCATCAAAGAGGACATCTCTGCTTACCTTGAACCCTTTATTGGTTGGGTTGTAGAATCTGTACCCTTTTTTATTTAAGTCATAACCAATGAAAATACATTTTTCTGCTTTAGGTTCTAGCTTTCCCCTTACCTGTGCGGGAATATGCACATATGCTACACAACCAAAAATTTTGCAATGATCCAATGATGGTCTCTTACCATGCCAAGCTTCATAAGGTGTCATTCCATCAAGTGATTTTGATGGCAACCTGTTTATGAGATAGGTGGCAGTAGATACACTCTCTGCCCAAAGATAATTTGACAACTTCTTTTCATTAAGCATGGACCTGGCTGTTTCAACTATAAGTCTATTCCTTCTTTCAGCTACCCCATTTTGTTCAGGTGAGTACCTTGTTGTTATCTCCCTTTTGATGCCTCTTTCCTGCAAGAAGTCCTAAAACTCATTTGAGAAGTATTCACCTCCTCCATCTGACCTTAGCTTCTTCACGTTCCTTCCTGTTTGATTTTCAACTAGTGCAAGATATCTTTTGAAACAATTAAACACTTCATCCTTGTGCTTCATAAAGTATAACACAGTCCATCTGCTATAATCATCAATGAAAGACACATAGTACCTTGATCCTGAAATGGAGGGATCCTTGCTAGGTCCCCAAACATCTCTGTGTACCAAGTCTAGGTAGTCTTCATGCATAAAACCTTTCCTTGTATAAGGTAACCTGTGAGACTTACCAAATTGACAAGCACCACACTTGTAAATCATGTGTTGCTTGGATACATTAGGTATCCCAAGCACACATTGATCTCTGCTCATTTGCTTCAAGGTCCTTTCTCCTATGTGACCTAACCTTTTGTGCCATATTTCTAATTCTGAAAGCGGTTGATCCTTGTAATTGTATAAAGCAATGTTTTTGGTGTCTTCTAGCTCAAAAGTAAATAATCTACCTGATTTTTCTCCCTTGGCTATCCTTTTGAATCCATGTCTTGGGTCCTCCACATATGCTCCATGTTGAGTGAATCTGACCTGCAAACCTTTCTCCACAATCTGACCAACACTCATTAAGTTTTTGGTAATAGTTGGTGTTGGTGCATGCCAATCATCAATTGAAGGTTTATGAAGAAATGAAGTCAAGAAATTAAGAAGAAAAGAAATTCAGAAGTTTGAAGGAAGGACATACTCAGAAATTCAAAGCTATGTACACATATGTACATTAGTTCAGATATAGGTGACTCACACTTTTGATTAGTCATAACTTTGTACATATTTGCCTATAAATGTTTTGGAAAAAGTCGGGACATGTAGAATAGAGAATAGGAAGAGAGAAATGAGATGTAGAAAGTGTCATTGGACACAAGAAAGTTAGTTGAGTTACTTCCTCAATGTAGTTGTAACTTTTCTGAGTAATCAATGGAAATCTTGCGCCCGATGTTTTGGTGTCTGCTACTTCTGTAGTTAATCTTTTGAGAAATCCTTCTGAACATATCTAAGTCCATAGTTAATCAATCTATGGCTAGAATTTGAGAGTCTAATTGTCATCAGGTTAAGAGAATTTTGCATAGGAACATTCATATGTGAAGATGTTCTGAGAGTCGACAAAACTGGCGCAGATTTCATGTTCAGAGAAATGAACATTGCTCAGTGCATGGTGTAAAGTTTTACACAAGTGAAGGCTTAAAATCTAAGTTGAAAGGTAAGCCATCTATGGCTAAAAGATCTTGATCAAACGGGTTCGACATTGGGAGAACTATATCTAAGAAGTTACAGGTGTCAAAGTCGCTACTGCAGAGAAGGTGTTTTACACATAGGTAAATTGTTTGTATGATTTCTCAGAGTATACTGAATCATTTGCAGAGATTTAAGTTGGAGAAGGTGCACAACCTTAAGGAGAAGCATTGTGCAAAGTTTTATTAAAAACTTTACAGGATTGATTAGTCAATGAGTGATTAATCTGCAACAGACTTTTCAGAAAAGTGATTTCTTCACAGTTAATCAATTTCTTGGTAATGTGATAGTGGATTTCCAAAATTATGTGGAGTCTAAAGTTATTCTTGGTCTAGAGGTGGTCTAATACCAAGGATAGCTTGTTCTTTTGGAGATTAACACTCTCCATCAGTGGTATCAGAGCAGGTTGTGTCAAAATTAAGGAAAGGAAGACTCTGACTACTACAGATATACAAATTCTACATCTTGAAGGTTCAGAAGGATAAAGTGTTGAAGAAAGATTGAAGGGAGACACGCAAAGATTATCAAAAGGATCAGAAGAAGCAACACTCGAAGTTAAGGTACATTTATTTCTTGTAAAGTCTAAAGTTTTGAGAGTACAGGTGAAGCAAGGATTGGAGATAGTCTCCAAATTGAAAAGTTGGATAGAGAGAACTATCCAGCTTGGTCTATGAGAATGGAAGCTCATTTGATGAGCAAAGATTTGATAGCATACATTATAGGTGAAGAAGAGAAGCCTCAGTTCAGAGATCCTAGTGTTCCAACTAGGGAAGAATTGTCAGATCTAAAGAATTGGATGAAGAAGGATGCTCAAGCAAGGAGCATAATCTACATGGCAGTCAATGACTATTTGCTTCCTCACATTAGAGGACTTGAAAGTGCATGTGACATTTGGAATGCTTTGGAAGAGCATTTCCAAAACACAACCAAATCAAGGAAGGCTTCACTATGGGCAGAATTTACTACTTTCAAGAAGAAGGCCTCACAATCAATTTCTGATTATGTGACAAAGATGAAGGACATTGCAGATTCTTTAGGTGCAGTGGATGAAGATATTGAAGAAGATAAATTGGTAAGACAAATTCTCACAGGGCTAAGAGGAGATGAGAAGTGGAAGCCTTTTATTTTGTCTACAGAACTTTCATTAGATCACTTCACTCCTGATTTGAATCAATTGTTAGGTCATATGCTAACTTTTGAGAATGATATCAAAGGAGATGTAGATAAGAGTGCAGGTCATGCAATGCATTCTAAAGACAAGAAGAAAGCTAACAAAGGAAAGCAACAATCAGGTGAAGAAGAAGGTGCTTCAAACCAAGCAAATTTCATAAGAGGAAAAGGAAATGGCAGAAGTAGAGGAAGAGGCAGAAACAACAAAGATAATGCAAGAGCTTGTTGGATATGTGGTAAGACCAATCATCTATCTCATGATTGTTGGCACAATAATCAGAACAATGGTAATTATCAGAACTTTAATCAAAGAGGAAGAGGTGGTAGATTTCAGAGAGGAAACTTCAGAGGTAGAGGTGGTAGGAATTCTTTTGGAAGAGGTGGAGGAAGAAGCTTCCAAAATCAATCCTACAATAACACCTACTACAACTATGCATCAGATCAGAAGGAGGATTCGACTCTCATTATGAATGCAACATATGAAACCTCACATGAGGACATGAGAGTGTTCTATATTGATTCAGGATGAAGTAATCATTTAAGTGGAAATATTGCTTTGATGACTGATCTAGATCATAATGCAATTAACCATACAGTTCAGACAGGTGATAATACAAAGCATAAGGTAAAGTCAATTGGTTTAGTCAAGGCTAAAGATGGGAGCACTCTTTTGAGTAAGGTTCTTTATGTTCCCACAATTCCAAAGAATTTGATCAGTGTAGGTCAAATTGTGGAAAAAGGATATGAGGTAAGGTTTACCAATGATGGAGTCTATGTTGAAGACCCTAGTCAAGGGTATAAACAGGTTGTTACAGGAAAGAAAGAAGGAAGGCTCTTCACATTGAAGGTACAAGGAAATGTTGGACATGCTATGTTCACATATGGAGAGCAGAAGGTATCTGAATTGGATCTTTGGCATAAAAGACTTGGACATTTCAATGAAAGAGGTATCAAAGACATGTTAATAATGATTCAGTGCTTGGGTTGCCTAACATTGCAGGTCAACACATGACATACAGATGTGAGGCATGTCAATTAGGTAAGGCTCATAAGCAATCCTATTCCAAGCATGGGTTTATGTATTCAGAAAGACTTGAGTTGGTGCATACAGATGTGTGGGGTCCTTCAAAGGACTTTAGTATAAATGGTTCAAGATATTATGTCATATATGTTGATGATGCTACCAGATGGATTACAATTTATGTGATTAAAGAAAAGTCAGAAGTGTTTAATACATTTAAACACTATCATGCATATGCAGAAAGGATTACAGGTCAAAAATTGAAGAGACTAAGGTCAGATGGAGGGGGAGAGTATTTTTCAAATGAATTCAATGATTACTTGTGGAATGCAGGTATAAAGAGAGAAGTTACTTGCAGGTACTCTCCTCAACAAAATGGGGTAGCAGAAAGAAGAAATAGGACTCTTGTTGAGTTTGTAAGGTCCATGATGAAGGAGAAGAATTGCCCAAATTATTTGTGGGCAGAGGCTGTTAATACAGCTACATATTTGGTCAATAGATTGCCTTGTAAATCTTTGCAAGGTATGATACCATATGAAGCTTGGTGGGGTAAGAAACCTACCTTGGATCATTGCAGAATCTTTGGATGCTTGGCATATGCATATGTGCCATCTCAATTGAGGCATAAGTTGGAGCCTAAGGCAGAAAAGTATGTATTCATTGGTTATGATGATAAGCAAATGGGATACAGGTTGTGGAGTCCATCCACAAAGCAATTCCTTGTATCCAAGGATGTTACATTTGATGAGCAAGGTACTTGGTATGCAGGTAAATATAATGTACATGCAGATGTTGAAGAAGTAGTGGATCAAAGGAAAGGTAAAGCAAAGATTCAATTACTTGATGAAAATGAGAATAATGAAGTACAGGTTGAAGTTGAAGAGAGGCCAAGGTTTGATCCAGAATGTGATGAACCAGAGACTTCAAAAAGTGCAGAAGTTAGGAGGTCATCTAGGCACAAATGGCAACCTACAAGGTATAGCTATGACACCTCATTCTTGACTACTAAAGATTATGCTTATTTGGTAAAAGCAGATGAAGATCCATCTACATATGATGAAGCCAAAGGCAAGAGAAATTGGGAAGAAGCCATACAAGAGGAGTATGATGCATTGATAGAGAATAAGACTTGGGATCTGGTTCCTAAACCTAATAGCCAAAAAATTATTGGATGTAAGTGGGTTTACAAAACAAAAAGATTTGCAGATGGAAGTGTGTCTAGGTACAAAGCCAGACTTGTTGTGAAAGGGTATGCACAGACATATGGAGTGGATTATGATGAGACCTATAGTCCTATGGCAAAAATGACAACCATCAGAACTCTCATCACAATTGCTGCTTGCAAAGGTTGGAAATTATCTCAATTAGATGTTAAAAATGCTTTTTTGAATGGTTACATTTCAGATGAAGTTTACATGGAGCAACCAGATGGGTTCAAAGATCAAGTGAGTCCAAATTATGTGTGTAATTTATGTTTGTATTTATGTTGATGACATAATACTTACAGGAACAGATGATAAAGGAATACAAATGATGAAGAAGCAGATGGAGAAAGAGTTCAAAATCAGTGATTTGGGGAACTTGTCATTCTTCTTGGGAATGGAGATTTTATATACTCAACATGGAGTATATGTGACCCAAGAAAGGTATCTTAAAAATTTGCTAACCAAATTTAAAATGGAAGATTGCAGGGTTGCACCTACACCATTGGAAGTGAACCATAAATTGTCTAGATTTGGAGGAGAAGAATTCAGAGACATGAAGCTCTATCAAAGTTTGGTTGGTAGCTTGATTTATGCTACATTAACAAGGCCTGATTTGTCATATGCAGTTGGTGTGCTTTCACAATTCATGCATTGTCCTAGAAAGGAACATTGGATTTCAGGACAAAGAGTACTTAGGTACATCAAGGGTACACTCAATGAAGGGCTGTACTATGGATTTACTTCTGATACAAGAGTGAAGATATATAGTGATGCAGATTGGGCAGGTAATGTGGATGATAGAAGATCAAAACATGGATATTTGTATGGTGGAAGCTGCAAAGAGGTAATATGGCTAAAGACACTTATGAAGAGTTTTGATGTGATTCAAAGTACTCCTATTATTTGTGGAGACAATATGAGTTCTCTATACTTGGCAGCTAATCCTGTGTTTCATGCTAGAACTAAACATATTGAAATACAGTATCATTTTCTGAGAGAGAAGGTCATTGATAAGGAAATTGAAGTTATGCATACTCCTACAAAAGATCAACTTGCAGATATGATGACAAAAAGTCTAGATGGACCAAAGCTACAGAGATTCAAGGATATGGCAGGAATTAAGAAGATAGAGAAGAACCTCAATTAATGATTGAGGGGGAGCTGTTGGTGCATGCCAATCATCAATTGAAGGTTTATGAAGAAATGAAGTCAAGAAATTAAGAAGAAAAAAAATTCAGAGGTTTGAAGGAAGGACATACTCAAAAATTCAAAGCTATGTACACATATGTACATTAGTTCAGATATAGGTGACTCACACTTTTGATTAGTCATAACTTTGTACATATTTGCCTATAAATGTTTTGGAAAAAGTCGGGGCATGTAGAATAGAGAATAGGAAGAGAGAAATGAGATGTAGAAAGTGTCATTGGACACAAGAAAGTTAGTTCAGTTACTTCCTCAATGTAGTTGTAACTTTTCTGAGTAATCAATGGAAATCTTGCGCCCGATGTTTTGGTGTCTGCTACTTCTGTAGTTAATCTTTTGAGAAATCCTTCTGAACATATCTAAGTCCATAGTTAATCAATCTATGGCTAGAATTTGAGAGTCTAATTGTCATCAGGTTAAGAGAATTTTGCATAGGAACATTCATATGTGAAGATGTTCTGAGAGTCGACAAAACTGGCGCAGATTTCATGTTCAGAGAAATGAACATTGCTCAGTGCATGGTGTAAAGTTTTACACAAGTGAAGGCTTAAAATCTAAGTTGAAAGGTAAGCCCTCTATGGCTAAAAGATCTTGATCAAACGGGCTCGTTGGGAGAACTATAGCTAAGAAGTTATAGGTGTCAAAGTCGCTACTGCAGAGAAGGTGTTTTACACATAGGTAAATTGTTTGTATGATTTCTCAGTGTATACTAAATCATTTGCAGAGATTTAAGTTGGAGAAGGTGCGCAACCTTAAGGCGAAGCATTGTGCAAAGTTTTATTAAAAACTTTACAGGATTGATTAGTCAATGAGTGATTAATCTGCAGCAGACTTTTCAAAAAAGTGATTTCTTCACAGCTAATCAATTTCTTGGTAATGTGATAGTGGATTTCCAAAATTATGTGGAGTCTAAAGTTATTCTTGGTCTAGAGGTGGTCTAATACCAAGGATAGCTTGTTCTTTTGGAGATTAACACTCTCCATCAGTTGGTACATAAAGTACCCTGCTCAATAGGTTCTGATTACAATCACAAGTTTTTACATTTCCAATCTTTACTACAGAATGCTTAGTATCATCACCTGTCGGTACTTGATGTTTGCCCTTGGGTTCCTCAAGATCAGAGAGTAGTGCCACATTGCCAGCTACATGATTAGAACACCCTGAATTAATATAAAACAGATGATCATCATTGATACCTGACTTGGAAGTCATGTTCATGATCAATAGGGAGTCATCTTGCTCCTCTATGTAGTTGTTGTAGTCTTTCTGATTTCTGAATCCTCCTTGGTAGTTACCATTGTGGTAATTGTTGTTGTAGTTATTGTTGTAGCCATTGTAGCCTTGGTGTTGATTGAACCTTCCTCTACCTTGAGAGTATCCACCTCTTTGATAGCCTCTTCCTCTCTGATTTTTGTAGTTTCTGTAGCACTCATCTGTGGTGTGGTTAGACAATCCACAAATATTGCATGGTGATGAATTGTAGGGTCTCCCCCTACCTTGCTTACCTCCTATGCCGCTGCCTCTTGAAGATCTACCTCTCCCTGCATAGTTGGCTTGGGAGGTAGACCCTTCATCCTCTTGTTTTTTTCCTTTACCTTTGTCTTTAACCTTTTTATCAGTATATAGGGCAGAAGGAGTGTTACCTTTAGATGTATCTCCAACTTTTGTGAACTTTGCTTCATGTGTGAATAGTTGGCCCATCAGAGTTGTGAGATCTGGGGTATGCATATCCATGTAGAGATCCATTGCAGTGGTGAAACTTTCCCACTTATCATCTGCCTTTAGTCCATTGGTTACTTGCCTTACTATTTGTTCCTCTCCAATCTCCTCTCCTATGCTTGCTAATTGGTCTGCCACATCCTTGATCTTGGTCACAAATTCTGAGACTGATTGCTTTGGTTGCTTCCTAAGGGTTGTGAATTCAATCCACAATTGATTCTTCCTAGCCCTTGTATTAGATGAAAAGTATGATGACAAGGTTTCCCAAGTTTCTTGGGAAGTCTTACAATTCCTGATGTGAGGTAAAAGGAAATCAGATATAGAGTTAAGAAGATAAGACCTTGCCAATGCATCTTTTGCACACCATGTATTAAGCCTTTCTTGTTCTTCCTTGGTGGGTAAACCCCTTGCTTTGAATGAGGGCAATTCCTCATCTCCTGAGATGAATCCAAATAGACTTCTTCCTTGTAGATAGGTCTTCATCCTTAGAGACCAAGCTTGATAATTGTTCCTGTCCAATTTATCAATGAATGAAGGAAAACCATCTCCCATGTTACCTTATTTGCTCTGATACCACTGTTGGGAAAGATGGATGGATCCTCCAGAAGATTGAGTAGATGCTGCTAATCTTGCTTTGCACCAGCCCTCAGTGACTCCAGATATGATTAGTAGACACCCTTAGCTTCCAAATGATAGCAAGAGATCATATATGTACTTTTCAAATGATGTGTGTAGTGATCAAATCAAAACAGACTACTTGATACTTCACAAATCCAAGAAAACTTGCTATTTTGGTATTGACACCTGCTCAGAGTTATGCTCAATATGACCAGTACACTTACAATTCGCAAAATTCCTTCTAGAGGTATTCTATTAGCTTAATAAGCTACCATTTGCAAGTGGAATCATTCAAAATGATAACTATACAGGGAGAAATCACTTTAGCAAAATTATAGACACTCCCGACTTTTTAGGAAGTATGGAGACAAATACCAATGAGCACTTCGACCGCGATTTCTCGAAATTGGCTGAACCAAGTTGCTTCAAACTTTGTATGCTTGTAGTATGCTTTGAGCTGGATCTACAAAGCTTTGAATCACTTGATTTGGTGGAGTAGACACTGAGATATGTCTCTTTGAAGTTGACAGACTTGATGTGGTAACTCAGAGAATCACAGAGATAATGAATGTAAAGACTTGTATTAATTCACAATGATGTACAACGTCATTGGCATCATAAGTGTAGCCTAATGAGTTTGAGTGTTGTGGGCTATGGTGTAGCACTCACACACACTCAATGATAGTGTAATGAATCTCGGATGTACACACTCTCTCAGCCCGCGAGTTTTCTTCTCACTTTTATATAAGTTGGAAGTTGATTTGAATTTCAAATTCAAATCTAAGGCTCCCTATAATCACTCCTCTAAAAGTAGGGAGATATTCTCTCAACTCATACCATCTAATTCCACGAATCTATTAGGTAAGTGATTACATAAGAATGCCAAGTCATTTAGACTTTTACAAGAGGTAGAAAAGTAATAACTCATAAGCTAGTGTTCCTATGCTACTTGCTTCATGTGAAAATCTTCTTCAAGAATTCCAAGCCAAATGTGTGGGCTTGATTTTCACCAACATGTATGTATGTGTATACATATATATGCATTCATGTATGCATATGCATTCATGTATGCATATGCATTCATGTATGCATATGCATTCATGTATGCATATGCATGCTTGTATGCATATGCATGCTTGTATGCATATGCATGCATGTATGCATATGTATACATACATTCATGTATGCATATGCTTGTATGCATATGCATATGCATGCTTGTATGCATATGCATGCATGTATGTGTATACATATATATGCATTCATGTATGTATATATATATATATATATATATATATATATATATATATATATGTATATATATATATATATATATATATATATATATATAGATATATATATATATATATATATATATATATATATATATATATATATATATATATATATATATATATATATATATATATATATATATATATACCTTCATAAGTTCAGGATAAAGAACACAAACACATACACATTGGAAAAAATAATAACAAAAAAAAGCAAGAGACTTAAGACCAATATAAGATATGAGAAATACAACCAAGATACAAAAAGAGATGCACACACCCTCACATGAACACGAACACACACAAAAAAACAAAAAATAAATAAATAATAAAAATAAAATAAAAAATAAAAAATAAAAAAATAGTTAAATAATAAAGAACCATAATAAATTAAAAAAGAAACAAATTAATAGTAAAAATATAAATATATAAAATTAAAAATTAAATTAAAGAATATAAATAAAAGTTAAAAAATAATAATTAATAAATAATAAATAATAAATAATAAAAAAATAAAAAATAAATAATAAATAATAAATAATAAATAATAAATAAATAATAAATAATAAATAATAAATAATAAATAATATAAAATATAAAATATAAAATATAAAATTTAAAAAACTATATATACAAGCATATGTATACATGCATTCATGTATGCATATGCATTCATGTATATGCATATGTATACATGCATTCATGTATGCATATGCTTGTATGCATATGCTTGTATGCATATGCATGCTTGTATGCATATGTATACATGCATTCATGTATGTATATGTATACATGCATTCATGTATGCATATGCATGCATTCATGTGTATACATGCATTCATGTATAAAATAATATGTGTTTATGTATGCATATGCATGCATGTATGCATATGCATGCATGTATGCATATGCATGCTTGTATAAATGCATATGCATGCTTGTATAAGTGCATATGCATGTATGTGTATACATGGGTAATAGTAGTTACATATTGTGAATTGTCAATTATTTTGACACAAGATGGTAATAAAGTATCACCCGCAGTTACTACTTTCGGACCCGTTACAGATAAAAAACCTTCTTGAATATCATTAGAATCGCTCTTATATATGCATGCATGTAAGCATATGGATGTATGTGTATACATATATATGCATTCATGTATGTATATGCATTCATGTATTCATATGCATGCATGTATGCATATGCATGCATGTATGCATATGCATGCTTGTATATATGCATATGCATGTATGTGTATACATATATGTGCATGCATGTATGCATATGCATTCATGTATGCATATGCATGCATGTGTATGCATATTCATGTATGTATATGTGTATGTGTATGTGTATGCATATTCACGTATGTGTATGTGTATGTGTATGCATATTCATGTATGCATATGCATGCATGTATGCATATACATGCTTATATGCATATGCATTCATGTATGCATATGCATGTTTGTATGTGTATGCATATGCATGTCTGCATATACATATATATGCATGCATGTATGTATGCATATGCATGTATGTGTATACATATATATGCATGCATGTATTGTTGGGAAAGATGGATGGATGATCCAGGAAACTGAGTAGGTACTGCTAAACCTGCTTTGTACCAGCCCTCTTGTGCTTTAGACTTGACTAGTAGACTTCCTTAGCTTTCCAATGACACCAATAAATGGCCTATGTCCTTTGGAAATGATGTGTGCAATGATTGAATCAAAACAGATAACTTTGGAAGTCACAAACTCAAGAAAACCTTTTATTTTTGTCTTGATACCTGCTGAATGTTTTGCTCAGTGTGACCAGCATAGTAGCAATTGGTAAAATTCCTTCTAGGGGTATTCAACTAACTTAGTAAATTACCATTTTCAAGTGAAATTATGTAAAATGAAGAACTATACTCAGAGAAATTAATTTAGCAAAATAATATATACCCCCGACTTTTCAAGACTGTAGCAGAAATAGACCAGTGAGCACCTCGACGAAGATTTCTCGGCATCTGCTAAATGGAATGTCTTCAATTTTTGATAGCATGTAGTAGAGTTCAAGCTGAATCAAACAAGCTTTGAATCACTGAATTTGGAGTAGTATTGACTGAGATATGCCCTTGACACATTGACAGACTTTTGAGTAGACTAGTGGAGAACACAGAGATGAATGATATAAATGTATCTATTAGTTAGCACTTGCGTACAATCCCATTGGCATAGATTGATGGAGAGTGTTAATCTCCAAAAGAACAAGTTAACCTTGAATTTAGATCACCTCTATATCAAGATTAACTTTAGACTCCACCAAACTTAGAGATCATTCACCAATTTATCAGAAAATTGATTATTCTGAAAAATTCAGTTTCTTCAGAAAAGTCTGCTACAGATTAATCACTCATTGACTAATCAATCCTGTAAAGTTTTTTATAAAACTTTGCACAACACTTTGCCTTAAGGTTGCGCAACTTTACCAAGTTAAATCTCTCAAAATGATTGAGTATACTGTGAGAAATATGTGAAACACTTTACCTATGTCTGAAACTGCTTCCTTGCAATGGCGACTTTGACACCTGCAACTTCTTAGCACTGGTTCTCCCAACTCTGAACCCGTTTGATCAAGATCTTCTAGCCATAGATGGCTTACCTTCCAACTTAGATTTTGAGCCCTCACTTGTGTAAAACGTTACATTGTGGACTGAGCACTGACCATTTCTTTGAAGATGAAATGTGCGCCAGATTTTTCGACTCTTAGAACATTCTTACATATGAATGTTCCTAATCAAAATTCTCTCAACCTGATTACAATTAACCTCTCAAATTTTAGCCATAGATAGATTAGCTATGGACTTAGACACGTGCAGAAGGATTTCTCAAAAGATTAAACACAGAAGGAGCAGACTGCTAAACATCGGGCGCAAGTTTCTCGATTTCTTCAGAAAATTACATACTAGTGAGGATGGATGATTCACTCACTTACAATGTGTCTTAATGACACTAATTTCTCTCTCCCTATTCTCTAATCTTCTTCTGCTCTATTTGCCCGACATTTTTCCAACATATTTATAGATGAATATATACAAGTGTATGACTAGACAAAGGTATAAGTCAGCTAATGTACATATGTGTACATGTCTTTGGATTTTCTGAATATGCCCTTCCTTCAACCATCTGAATTTGTTCTCTTCTTGACTCCTTGACTTCATTCCTTCATAATTCTTCAATTGATGATTGTCATGCACCAACAGCTCCCCCTCAATCATTAATTGAGGTTCTTCTCTATCTTCTTTACTCCAGCCATATCCTTGAATCTTTGTAGTTTTGGTCCATCTAGACTTTTTGTCATCATATCTGCAACTTGATCTTTTGTGGGAGTGTGTATGACTTCAATCTCCTTCTCAATGACCTTCTCTCTCAGGAAACGATACTGTATTTCAATATGCTTCGTTCTAGCATGAAATACAGGATTAGCTGCCAAGTATAATGAACTCATATTGTCTCCACAAATAATAGGAGTACTCTGAATCACATCAAAAACTTTCAAAAGTGTCTTTAGCCATATTACCTCTTTTGCAGCTTCCACCATACCTTTATATTCTGCTTCTGTAGATGACAAAGCAACTGTATGTTGCTTCTTGGAACACCATGAAATCAATTTGTCTCCTACATAGCACAAGTATCCATGTGTTGATCTTCTATCATCCACATTACCTGCCCAATCTGCATCACTATATATCTTGATTCTTGTATCTGAAGTAAACCCATAGTACAACCCTTCTCTGAGTGTACCCTTGATTTACCTAAGTACTCTTTGTCCTGCAATCCAATGTTCCTTTCTAGGACAATGCATGAATTGTGAAAGCACACCAACTGCATATGACAAGTCAGGCCTTGTCAATGTAGCATAAATCAAGCTACCAACAAAACTTTGATAGAGTTTCATATCTCTGAACTCTTCTCCTCCAAACCTAGACAATTTATGGTTCACTTCCAAAGGTGTAGGTGCAACCCTGCAATCTTCCATTTTAAATTTGGTTAGCAAATTTTTAAGATACCTTTCTTGGGTCACATATACTCCATGTTGAGTATAAGAAATCTCCATTCCCAAGAAGAATGATAGGTTCCCCAAATCACTGATTTTGAACTCTTTCTCCATCTGCTTCTTGATCATTTGTATTCCCTTATCATCTGTTCCTGTAAGTATTATGTCATCAACATAAATACAAACATAAATGAACCCATCTTCACTTGCTTTGACTAGCAAGCTACTATCTGCCTTTGATGCTTGAAATCCAAGATCATTCAAGAATTTTACAAGCCTATAATTCCAAGCCCTTGGGGCTTGCTTTAACCCATACAAAGCTCTCTTGAGCTTACACACATAATTTGGACTCACTTGATCTTTGAACCCATCTGGTTGCTCCATGTAGACTTCATCTGAAATGTAACCATTCAAGAAAGCATTTTTTACATCTAATTGAGATAGCTTCCAACCTTTGCAAGCAGCAATTGCTATGAGTGTCCTGATGGTTGTCATCTTTGCCACAGGACTATAGGTCTCATCATAGTCCACTCCATATGTCTGTGCATACCCTTTCACAACAAGTCTAGCTTTGTACCTAGACACACTTCCATCTGCAAATCTTTTAGTCTTGTAAACCCACTTACAACCAATGATCTTCTGACTATTAGGTTTAGGAACCAAATCCCATGTTTGATTCTCTATCAATGCATCATACTCCTCTTGCATAGCATCTTCCCAATTCTTCTTCCCTTTGGCCTCTTCATATGTAGAAGGGTCTTCATCTGCTTTTACCAAATAAGCATAATCTTTAGTAGTTAAGAATGAAGTGTCATAGCTATACCTTGTAGGTTGCCATTTGTGCCTAGATGATCTCCTAACTTCTGTACTTCTTGAGGTCTCTGGTACATCACATTCTGGATCAAACCTTGGCCTCTCTTCAACTTCAATCTGCACTTCATTACTCTCACTTTCATCAAGTAATTGAATCTTTGCTTTACCTTTTCTTTGATCCACTACTTCTTCATCATCTGCATGTACATTATATTTACCTGCATACCAAGTACCTTGCTCATCAAATGTAACATCCTTGGATACAATAAATTGCTTTGTGGATGGACTCCACAACCTGTATCCCATTTGCTTATCATCATAACCAATGAATACATACTTTTCTGCCTTAGGCTCCAACTTATGCCTCAATTGAGATGGCACATATGCATATGCCAAGCATCCAAATATTCTGCAATGATCCAAGGTAGGTTTCTTACCCCACCAAGCTTCATATGGTGTCATACCCTGCAAAGCTTTACAAGGCAATCTATTAACCAAATATGTAGCTGTATTAACAGCCTCAGCCCACAAATAATTTGGGCAATTCTTCTCTTTCATCATGGACCTTGCAAATTCAACAAGAGTCCTATTTCTTCTTTCTGCTACCCCATTTTGTTGAGGAGAATACCTGCAAGTAACTTCTCTCTTTATACCTGCATTCCACAAATAATCATTGAACTCATTTGAAAAATACTCTCCCCCTCCATCTGACCTTAGTCTCTTCAATTTTTGACCTGTAATTCTTTCTACATATGCATGATAGTGTTTAAATGTATTAAACACTTCTGACTTTTCTTTAATCACATAAATTGTGATCCACCTGGTAGCATCATCAACATATATGACATAATATCTTGAACCATTTATACTAAAGTCCTTTGAAGGACCCCACACATCTGTATGCACCAATTCAAGTCTTTCTGAATACATAAACCCATGCTTGGAGTAGGATTGCTTATGAGCCTTACCTAATTGACATGCCTCACATCTGTATGTCATGTGTTGACCTGCAATGTTAGGCATTCCAAGCACTGAATCATTGTTAATCATTTCTTTGATACCTCTTTCATTAAAGTGTCCAAGTCTTTTGTGCCAAAGATCCAATTCTGACACCTTCTGCTCTCCATATGTGAACATAGCATGTCCAACATTTCCTTGTACCTTCAATGTGAAAAGCCTTCCTTCTTTCTTTCCTGCAATAACTTGTTTATACCCTTGACTAGGGTCTTCCACATAAACTCCATCATTGGTGAACCTTACCTCATATCCTTTTTCCACAATTTGACCTACACTGATCAAATTCTTTGGAATTGTGGGAACATAAAGTACCTTACTCAGAAGAGTGCTCCCATCCTTAGCTTTGACTGAACCAATTGACTTTACCTTATGCTTTGTATTATCACCTGTCTGCACTGTATGATTAATTGCATTATGATCTAGGTCAGTCATCAAAGCAATATTTCCACTCAAATGATTACTACATCCTGAATCAATATAAAACACTCTCATGTCCTCATGTGAAGTTTCACATGTATTCATAATGAGAGTCGAGTCCTCCTTTTGATCTGATGCATAGTTGTAGTAGGTGTTATTATAGGATTGACTTTGGAAGTTTCTTCCACCACCTCTTCCAAAAGAATTCCTACCACCTCTACCTCTGAAGTTTCCTCTCTGAAATCTACCACCTCTTGCTCTTTGATTAAAGTTCTGATAATTACCATTATTTTGATTATTATGCCAACAATCATGAGATAGATGATTTGTCTTACCACATATCCAACAAGCTCTTGCATTCTCTTTGTTGTTTCTGCCTCTTCCTCTACTTCTGCCATTTCCTCTTCCTCTTATGAAGTTTGCTTGGTTTGAAGTACCTTCTTCTTCACCTGATTGTTGCTTCCCTTTGTTGGCTTTCTTCTTGTCTTTAGAATACATTGCATGACCTGCACTCTTATCAACATCTCCTTTGACATCATTCTCAAAAGTTAGCATATGACCTAACAATTGATTCAAGTCAGGAGTAAAGTGATCTAATGAAAGTTCTGTAGATAAAATGAAAGGCTTCCATTTCTCATCTCCTCTTAGCCCTGTGAGTATTTGTCTTACCAATTTGTCTTCTTCAATATCTTCATCCACTGCACCTAAAGAATCTGCAATGTCCTTCATCTTTGTCACATAATCAGAAATTGATTGTGAGGCCTTCTTCTTGAAGGTAGTAAACTCTGCCCATAGTGAAGCCTTCCTTGATTTGGTTGTATTTTGGAAATGCTCTTCCAAAGCATTCCAAATGTCACATGCACTTTCAAGTCCTCTAATGTGAGGAAGCAAATAGTCATTGACTGCCATGTAGATGATGCTTCTTGCTTGAGCATCCTTCTTCATCCAATTCTTCAAATCTGCAAGCTCCTCCCTAGTTGGAACACTAGGATCTCTGAATTCTGGCTTTTCTTCATCTCCTGTGATGTATCCTATCAGATCTTTGCTCATAAGATGAGCTTCCATCCTCATAGACCATGCAGGATAGTTCTCTCTATCCAACTTTTCAATTTGGAGACTATCTCCCATCTTTACTTCACCTGTAGCTTCAAATCTTTAACCTTTACAGATAATGAATGTACCTTTACTTCGAATGTTGCTCCTTCTGATCCTTTTGATGCTCTTTGTATGTCTTCCTTTAATCTTTCTTCACACTTTGACCTTTTGCACCTTCGAAATGTAAAGTTTTGTATTTCTGCAATAGTCGGAGTCTTCTTCACTTCAATTTTGACACAACCTGCTCTGATACCACTGATGGAGAGTGTTAATCTCCAAAAGAACAAGTTAACCTTGAATTTAGATCACCTCTATATCAAGATTAACTTTAGACTCCACCAAACTTAGAGATCATTCACCAATTTATCAGAAAATTGATTATTCTGAAAAATTCAGTTTCTTCAAAAAAGTCTGCTGCAGATTAATCACTCATTGACTAATCAATCCTGTAAAGTTTTTTATAAAACTTTGCACAACACTTCGCCTTAAGGTTGCGCAACTTTACCAAGTTAAATCTCTCAAAATGATTGAGTATACTGTGAGAAATATGTGAAACACTTTACCTATGTCTGAAACTGCTTCCTTGCAATGGCGACTTTGACACCTGCAACTTCTTAGCATTGGTTCTCCCAACTCTGAACCCGTTTGATCAAGATCTTCTAGCCATAGATGGCTTACCTTCCAACTTAGATTTTGAGCCCTCACTTGTGTAAAACTTTACACTGTGGACTGAGCACTGACCATTTCTTTGAAGATGAAATGTGCGCCAGATTTTTCGACTCTTAGAACATTCTTACATATGAATGTTCCTAATCAAAATTCTCTCAAGCTGATTACAATTAACCTCTCAAATTTTAGCCATAGATAGATTAGCTATGGACTTAGACACGTGCAGAAGGATTTCTCAAAAGATTAAACACAGAAGGAGCAGACTGCTAAACATCGGGCGCAAGTTTCTCGATTTCTTCAGAAAATTACATACTAGTGAGGATGGATGATTCACTCACTTACAATGTGTCTTAATGACACTAATTTCTCTCTCCCTATTCTCTAATCTTCTTCTGCTCTATTTGCCCGACATTTTTCCAACATATTTATAGATGAATATATACAAGTGTATGACTAGACAAAGGTATAAGTCAGCTAATGTACATATGTGTACATGTCTTTGGATTTTCTGAATATGCCCTTCCTTCAACCATCTGAATTTGTTCTCTTCTTGACTCCTTGACTTCATTCCTTTATAATTCTTCAATTGATGATTGTCATGCACCAACATAGATAGCATTGCCTAATGGTGTAGAGAGGTGTAGGCTATGTTATAGTCCTCACACACACTCAATTACAGAAGAATGAAGCTCGGGAGTGAAGTGATCTACCCGCGACTTTTCCAAGTACATCTTTATAGGATATGTGCAAAAATTTGAATTCAAATTCAAATTTTGGCTTCCTATGATCAAGGTCCTAAAAGTTTGGAGATATTCTCTCAATCAAATAGGCTACTTTTTCCACGACTCACTTTGGTAGGTTATTACAAAAGATTCCATGTCATTTTGACTTTTACAAATGAGATAAAGTGGTAATTTACCACTAGCATATGTTCCTATGGTTCTTCATGTATGTAGAGTCTTTATGATAACTTCCAAGCCAAATGTGTAGGCTTGTGATTTACACCAACAGCTCCCCCTCAAGCCAAACATTTTGGCTTAATCCTTCATTGTCATTCTTCAAGTATATCCTGCAATCCACTCATAGATTTGAACCTGCAAAGTTTGGTCCCATCCAAAGCTTTAGTCAGCAAATTTGCACATTGCATGTTGGTTGACACATAAGTCAACTGAATATCTTTGCTTAGTGACTTCTCTCTCACATAATGATAATGAACTTCTATGTGTTTTGTTCTGGCATGATAGATAGGATTAGCTGCAAGGTGAAGAGAACTTGTATTATCTCCAAAGATAATTGGAGGCCTAGTATATAAGCCCAATTCTGTGTACAAAAGCTTAATCCAAATTGCTTCTTGAGTGGCATTGGCTAGCCCTCTATACTCTGCTTCTATAGAAGACAATGCAACAGTTGGTTGCTTCTTTGCAGACCATGAAATTGGTTTGTCACCTGCAAAAGAAATGTATCCTAAAGTGCTTCTCCTATCATCCTTGCATCCTGCCCAATTTGCATCTGAATAAACTTTTATATCAATATCTGAAGTGTAAGGAAAATACAAACCATGGTTCTTTGTACCCTTGAGATACTTCAAGATTCTTTTGGCAGCCTCTAAGTGAGGTATCCTTGGCTTGTGCATAAATTGACTTAGCACACTAACTCCATATGCAATGTCAATTCTGGTTAGAGTAGCATAGTTCAAGCTACCCACCATACTTTGATAACCTGTAATGTCTTGGACTTCAACACCTTCATGGGCACTTAGCTTTAGATTCACCTCCATTGGAGTGCTTGCTGCTTTAGCATCCTGCAATTGAAATTTCTTCAACATATCTTGTACATACTTCTTCTGAGTAATGTATATTCCTGAATTAGTGTAAACTAATTCAAGTCCCAAAAAATACTTCAATAATCCAAGATCATTGATCTTGAATTCCTTCATCATCTGGCTTTTGATGCTTCTGATTCCATTGACATCATTGCTTGTAATGATGATGTCATCAACATAGACACAAAGATAGATTACCTCTGAATTACTTCTCTTAATGAACAGAGAAGTGTCAGCCTTACTCATGGCAAAACCTTGGTCTTGGAGGTATGTAGTTAGCCTGTAATTCCATGCAGTAGGTGCCTGCTTCAATCCATATAAAGCCTTCTTTAATTTGCAAACATAAGTTACCTTCTTAGGGTCTTCATAGCCAAGAGGTTGTGACATATAAAACTCTTCTGAGATCCATCCATTCAAGAAAGCATTCTTGACATCCAATTGGTACATGTTCCAATTCTTTGATGCAGCCACACTAACCAAGACTATGATTGTTGGCATCTTGGCCACAGGAGAAAATGTCTCTTCATAGTCAATGCCTTGGGTTTGTGCAAAACCCTTGGCTACCAATCTGGCCTTGTACCTGTTAATTATGCCATCAGAATTTCTTTTCAATTTATAGATCCATCTGGATCCTATTACCTTCATGGAGTCCTTCTTGGGTACTAATTCCCATGTATCACTCTCCTTGAGTGCTTCAATCTCCTCATCCATAGCTTCTTTCCATTCTGATTTGGTGATTGCTTCTTCATATGAATGTGGTTCTTCATTTGACAAATCTTTTGCAAGATAAATTGAATGTTTAGTACCAAGAGATGTATCATACCCATATCTGATAGGTTTTTTGCTTTCTCTTTGAGACCTTCTGATTGATTGAGTTGAAGATTCTGGTATGTCTTCAAGCTTCTTCATCTTCATTTTGCCTTTGGACTTCCATGCCTTGAACTCTTCAAGGTTGATTGTATCTTCATCACCTGAACTTGACTCTCCATCCTGAGTAGGTTCCTCCTTTGTAAGTTTTGGAAATTCTTCTTCCAAGTCATAGGGTAGTTTGACCTTCCTGCATTCATTCATACCAAGAATCATTCTCATCAAAGATCACATCTCTGCTTACCATAAATCCCTTATTGGTAGGGTTATAAAACCTGTAACCTTTTTTATTTAAATCATATCCAATGAAAATACATTTTTCAGCCTTTGGATCTAGCTTTCCTCTTATGTGTGAAGGAATGTGTACATATGCTACACACCCAAAAATTTTGTAGTGATCCAATGATGGTCTCTTACCCTAGTGTCATACCATCAAGTGACTTTGATGGTAACCTGTTTATGAGATAGGTGGCAGTAGAAACACTCTCTGCCCATAGATAGTTAGGTAATTTCTTCTCATTAAGCATAGATCTAGCTGTCTCAACAATTAACCTATTTCTTCTTTCAGCTACCCCATTCTGTTCAGGAGAGTACCTTGTGGTTATTTCCCTTTTGATGCCTCTCTCCTCCAAAAATTCCTCAAATTCATTGGAGAAGTACTCACCTCCTCCATCTAACCTTAGCCTCTTCAAATTCCTTCCTGTCTGATTTTCAACTAATGCAAGATATTTCTTAAAACAATTAAATACCTCATCCTTGTGCTTCATAAAGTATAATAGAGTCCATCTACTATAATCATCAATAAAAGACACATAGTACCTTGAACCTGAGACTGAGGGGTCTTTGCTCGGTCCCCATACATCTGTGTGTACAAGCTCTAGATAGTCTTCATGCATACATCCTTTCTTGGAGAAGGGTAACCTATGAGACTTACCAAATTGACAAGCACCACACTTGTAAATCATATGTTGCTTGGATACATTAGGTATCCCAAGCACACATTGGTACCTGCACATTTGCTTCAAGGTCCTTTCTCCTATGTGCCCTAATCTCTTGTGCCAAGTCTCAAGCTCTGAAAGTGTTTGATCTTTATAACTGTATAATGCAATGTTCTTTGTATCTTCCAACTCAAAAGTGAAAAGTCTACCTGATTTTTCTCCTTTAGCTATCCTTTTGAATCCATGTTTTGGGTCCTCCAAAAATGCTCCATATTGATTGAATCTAACCTGAAACCCTTTCTCTACAATCTGACCAACACTCATTAAGTTCTTTGTAATGGTTGGTACATAGAGTACCCTGCTTAACAAATTCTGATTACCATCACAAGTCTTCACATTTCCAACTTTAACTACAGGATGCTTTGTATCATCACCTGTTTGGACTTGGTGTTTACCTTTTGGTTCCTCAAGATGAGAGAGTAGTGCAACATTACCAGCCACATGATTTGAACACCCTGAATCAATATAAAATAAGTGATCATCATTTGTACCTGACTTTGAAGTCATGTTCATGATCAAGAGAGAGTCATCCTGCTCCTCTGTGTAGTTGTTGTAGTCCTTTCTGTTTCTGAATCCTCCTTGGTAGTTGCCATTGTAACTGTTGTTGCAATTGTTGTTGTGGCCTTGGTGATGGTTGAACCATCCTCTAGACTGTGAGTATCCACCTCTTTGGTAGCCTCTTCCTCTCTGATTTTTGTAATTCCTGTAGCACTCATTTGTGGTGTGATTTGATAAACCACAAATGTTACATGGTGATGAGTTATAGGGTCTCCCGCTACCTTGGTTACCTCCTCTGCCCCTTCCTCTTGAAGATCTACCTCTCCCTGCATAGTTGACTTGGGAGGTAGAACCTTCATCTTCCACCTTCTTATTCTTGCCTTTATCCTTAGATTTCTTATCAGTGTATAGGGCAGAAGAGTTGTTACCTTTGGATGTATCTCCACTCTTGGTGAGCTTTGCTTCATGTGTAAATAGTTGTCCCATGAGAGTTGTAAGATCTGGAGTGTGCATGTCCATGTAGAGATCCATTGCAGTGGTGAAGCTTTCCCACTTGTCATCAGCCTTGATTCCATTGATTACCTACCTTACAATTTGTTCTTCTTCAATCTCTTCTCCTATGCTTGCTAACTGATCTGCAACATCTTTGATCTTGGTCACAAGTTCTGAAACAACTTGCTTAGGTTGCTTCCTTAGTGTTGTGAATTCAATCCACAACTGATTTTTTCTAGCCCTTGTATTGGAGGAAAAATATGATGACAAGGTTTCCCAAGTCTCTTGGGAAGTCTTACAATTTCTGATATGAGGTAAAAGAAAGTCAGATATAGAGTTAAGTAAATAAGACCTTGCCAATGCATCCCTTGCACACCATGTGTTGAGTTTTTCTTGTTCCTCCTTGGTTGGCAAACCTCTTGCTTTGAATGAGGGCAATTCCTCATCTCCTGAGATGTATCCATAGAGACTCCTTCCTTATAATTAGGTCTTCATCCTTAGAGACCAAGCTTGATAATTGTTCCTGTCCAATTTGTCAATAAATGAAGGAAAACCATCTCCCATTTTACCTTTATTCGCTCTAATACCACTGTTGGGAAAGATGGATGAATGATCTAGGAAACTGAGTAGGTACTGCTAAACCTGCTTTGTACCAGCCCTCTTTTGCTTTAGACTTGATTAGTAGACTTCCTTAGCTTCCAATGACACCAAGAAATGGCCTATGTCCTTTGGAAATGATGTGTGCAATGATTGAATCAAATGTATGTGTTTGCATATGTATTATGTATGTGTGTATGCATATGCATTGTGTATGTGTGTATGCATATACATTGTGTATGTGTGTATGTATATGTATATATCTCTCCCTCTCTCTCTCTCAGTCGAAAACAAAACTAAAGAGAGAAGACATTAGAAAAGCAAAAACATAAAGAAAGAAAAAAGAGTGATATATGTCTCACTTACATTCATGTAATTTTTGAATCAAGGTTGTCAAAATCCACTTGAAGTTCTCCTTCGTCGAATTTCCAAAGATTTGATCCCAAAAATCTCTTGCAAAACTAAAGAGAAGATATTAGAAAAGCAAAAAAATAAAGAAAGAAAAAAGAGTGTTACAATATGTGCGATCTACTTACCAAAGCTTCAGATCTATAAAAATAGAGGTGTGCTTAGAGAGAGAGAGAGAGAGAGAGAATTGTTCGAATCAAGGTCGTCAAAATCCACTTGAGGTTCTTCTTCGTCGAATTTCCAAAGATTTGATCCCAAAATCTCTTGCAAAACCAAAGAGAGAACATATTAGTAAAGAAAAAACATAGAGAAACAAAAAAGAGTGCTACAATATGTGCGATCTACTTACCAAAACTTCAGATCTACAAAGATAGAGGTTTTTTTAGAGAGAGAGAGAGAGGGAGGGAGAGAGAGGGAGGGAGAGAGAGGGAGAGAGAGTGAGGGAGAGAGGGGGAGAGAGAGAGAGAGAATGAGAGAGAGGGAGGTTGAGAGAGAGAGAGAGAGAAAGGGTCACAAACAGAGATCTGTTGTTGGCACGCGCAAACCCGACAGGAGAAGAGCTGGATTCAAAACGCTCAGAATGATGAATTTTGGTTTCGAGCCTGGTTGAAAAGAGAGCGTCGGTATAACCGTCGGTAAAAGCGTCGGTAATTCCAGCAAATTACCGACGCGTATACCGACGCTTATACCGACGCGTAATATACCAATGCATATACCAATGCTGCCTTTCTGAGGCAAAACGGCTTTCCTAAATTAATCGAGGGTCATACCGACGCCGACAGCTGATCGCCGATATACTGACCGTCGGTATTCCCTCGATCTGTTGTAGTGTTCCCTAACATAATGCTAATGCAGCTCAACATGCTTAGTATGAGCTGTTGATATATTTAGGTAGTGATGTGTGTGAACACTCTAGGACCACCGGGGCATGTTTTTCCCTCTTTAGGAGGTTTTTTCCCCCGCTTGTATATACGCCTATTGCCCTAATGGGCTACTTATCTTTGTACATTCTCTAGTAATACATTCATTCTTGTGTGTTGTGCTCCAAGCTTCTTCTTCTTCCTTGTGCTATTCGCGTGCTTCCTCACACGTCTAACTCCAACAATTGGTATCAGAGCAGGTCGCCACTTCATCCAGGGCGTCGTCGACACTCCTCCGGTTGCAATCTCAGATTCACACGAAATTTGGTGAGCATACTCAGGGTGCCAAAATCGCGATCTGAGATCATTTCGGCCTCCAAATGCACTATCGCAGCATTTGTGTAGGCTATTTTGTCTTTTTGTGCCAAAGGTATATACGTGTTTCGATTTACCACTATAAGCGTCTCGAAGTCTACTACAGGTTTAGCAGAACTCGTATAGGCAGTTTCGTTCAACTTTTTGAGATAGAGTGGATTTTCGGCATCAAGATATTTTAGTCACTGGCCATGGCTAAAAGCAGTGATGTATTTCGTATGTTGGTTGTTGAGGATAAGTTGGATGGTACCAACTACCCATTATGGGCTTATATGACGCGACATGTATTGGTTGCAAAAGGATTGTGGAACATTGTGCAGGGTGTTGAAAGACGTCCTCTTACACCTGCGACTATAGATACTACAAATACAGGTGCTAAGCTGACGAAGATGGTGTTGAAGATATTCTGCAGATTCCTGTTCGTGCTGTTGTTTCTGTTGCACCTACTGTAGAGCAAATTCGTTGGGATGGAAGATATGCTCAAGCACATGCATTGATAGATTTTTCTATCAAACGTGCTATTATTCCTCATATTCGTTCTTGTAGAATAACAAAGGATGCTTGGGATACACTTACCACATTGTACCAGGCTAGGAATGAGGCTCGTGTTGCTTACCTCTAGAAACAATTGGAGAGTGAGCACATGAATGAAGGTGATTCTATGGACAATTTTCTAACAAAGATAAAAGACTTGAAGGAACAGTTGATTTCTGCTGATGAGGTTATACCAGATAGCTTACTTGTGCAGACCGTTCTGAATGGTCTTCTTTATTCACATCAGAGTTTTGCTTCTACTCTTCGATTGATGATGAAAAGCAATCCAAATGCCTTGTCATTTGAGGAGTTAGTTTCTATTCTGTTACAGGAAGATCAGTCCAGGCAGAATAGGTCCACTATGTGTGTTGCAAATCAAGCTTTTCTGGCTAGACAGAAGCAAAGGAAAATGGAGCTCTTCTACTAGTAAGCAAAAATCTACAAATGTTGCACATTCAAAGAACCAGGATAAAGAGGAGAAGAAATCAGAAAAGCAAAAATTGTTTTGCAAGTACTGTAAAGGGAATGATCATATCATAAAGAACTCTCCAAAACTGGCTACAAAAGAGGAAAAGAAAAAGGAGGCTGGAATGGTTGTTGTAGAAGCCTTTACACCAAAAACAGAGTCTGCTAATCTTGTACAGGAAGAAGACTGGGCGTTTACTAGTGTTTGTAGTTTTGACCCATCTTCTCATGAGTAGTGCATGTCTGCAGTGGAATCAGATGTTTGGTACTTTGATAGTGGGGCAACCAAACATATTACCTCGCAGCGCAATTTCTTCTCTTCACTCGAGCCGGCCACTACACGGAATACTGTCACATGTGCCAACAACTCCTCTTATCCTGTTATGGGAGTTGGTAAGATCATTCTAACTACTACTGATGGTAGTTCTTTCACCTTGTCAGATGCTTTATTTGTGCCAGGGATCAAGAAGAATCTGTTATCAGTTTCTGCAGTAGCCAAGATTGGCTTGGTTGTGAAATTTGTTGATGACAGATGTACAGTTCATGATCTATCAAATGGCGATATTATTATTTTCCTTCTGGCATTTTATGTCGTGGGTTGTATAAGCCCATCTTCTGATTTTAATGCATTTCTAGTTGAACGTGGGATAAAACACCAGTTTAAAGTTTCGTATACACCTCAACAGAATGGAGTTGCTGAACAGAAGAACAGGTCACTCATGGAGATGGCGAGGTGTATGGTCAAGGGTCAGGCTTTACCACATAGTTTCTGGCTTGAGGCTGTCATGTGTGCAGCATATGTACTTAACAGGTGTCCCACTAAAGCGCTACATTCTATCACTCCATATGAGGCTTGGCATGATCGCAAGCCATCTATTACTCATCTACGGGTTCTTGGTTGTTTGGCATATGCACTAGTGCCTGAACAACATCGCAGAAAATTGGATGATAAGGCAAAAAATTTATTTTTGTTGGGTACAGTTCTGAAAGTAAAGGCTATAATCTGTATCATCCACAGACTAAACACATTCTAGTTAACCGTGATGTTGTTTTTGTGGAAGATGTGATTCAGCCATTGCTTTCATGTACTAAGGAGACATCTGTTAGCTCCAAATACATGTATGATACTTTGATGCCTCTTATTACAGGTGGACAGTCTACTGTTGGTCCTAATGAGGCAACTTCTCAGCCTTTGCACGTTTCATGTGATGATGCAGATCATCCCATTTCTGATGCAGATTTACATGATGCACTTGTTGATCAGAGAGCTGATATTGAGGAGGCAAAAACTATGCCAAAATGGCTGGTGCAAACTTTGCGTGATAGCAAATGAGATGCAGCTTTATCATATCGTACTCGTTCAGGCTCTCATAGTGCCTCCTTTGCATCAGATTGATATGCTATGGCTGCGTCTAGTCTCTATGATGATAATGAGCCTGTTTCTTTTGATGAAGCACAAAATTCAGAAAATTGGATGGCGACTATGCAATCTAAATATGATGGTATATTGAAGAATGGTACTTGGTCTTTATATGACTTGCCTCCTGGCAAGAAAGCCATTGGTACTAAGTTTTACAAGCTAAAGCATAAACCTGATGGTACAGTTGACAGGTATAAGGCTAGGCTTGTTGCAAAGGGTTATGCACAGGAAAGGGGCATTGATTTTGATGAGACCTTTGCACCTATGTGTGGTATGACTACTGTTCGGAGCATCTATGCAGTTGCAGCCCATCATGGTTGGAATGTACATCAGTTGGACATTAAAACTGCATTTCTGAATGGTGACTTGCATGAAGAAGTGTATGTTTTTCAGCCCCGTGGTTTTGTGCAGAAAGGGCATGAAAACCATGTGTGCAGGTTAAAGAAGGCATTATATGGTTTAAAGGAAGCACCACGTGCTTGTTATGAGAAGATACATGCCTATCTAATTGCACATGGTTTTGTGAACAGTCCAACTAAGAGCACCTTATATGTTAAGCGTGCTAATGATGTGCTTCTGATCATTGTTGTCTATGTTGATGACATGCTGCTCACTAGTCCTATTGAGAAGCGAATTGCTGATTTTAAGGCTGATTTGCATGCCTCATTTGAGATGTCGGATTTGGGGCATTTGCATCACTATTTGGGCATTCAATTTATGCAAGTTGATGGTGGTTTGGCTTTGTGTCAAACGAAATGTATTGACACATTATTAGAGCGGTTTGGCCTCGAAGACTGTAAGCCTATTGCCACTCCAATGGAGATAGGTTTAGGATTGAGTCTTCATGATGCTAGAGATGCATTTGATGCTGTCCTCTATCAACAGGCTGTTGGATGCCTGATTTACTTATGCATTACTTGGCCATATATTCAGTTTACTGTCTCACAGATGAGCAGGTGTATGCATTGCCCAGGTGTCAAGCATTGGCAGGCGGTTAAGTGCATCTTTCGCTACTTGAGTGGTACTCGGCTACTTGGGTTGTTTTATCCCAAGGGGGGATCACTACCGCGAGATTTGCATGCTTCTTTTTACTCAGACTGGGCTGGTTGCTATGACACTTGTGTGTCCACTAGTGGCTTTTGCTTCATGTTTGGTAGCTCATGTATATCTTGGTTGAGCAAGAAGCAGCCTACTATGGCCACTTCCAGTTGTGAGACTGAGTATAGGGCAGCTTTCACAGCTACTCTTGAGTGTGTGTTGCTCAGATGCCTTATGGCTGATTTGGGTGTTGGTCAGTCCTTTGCCACCACCATCTTCACTAACGGTCAGAGTGCATTGGCAGTTGCGAGCAACCCTATGTTCCATGCTCGCACTAAGCACATTGAGGTGCATTATCATTATGTAAGGGAGAGGTTCTCTGCTGGGGAGATCAACTTGGTATATGTGCCCACACAGGAGAACATTGTAGACCTTTTCACGAAGGCTCTGCCTAGGGAGAAGTTTGAAGCTTTTCGCAAAGCTTTGGGCTTACTTCCTTTCGTGGAGTGATTTCCACATAGCTTGGCACTTCCTTAGTAATACATTCAATCTTGTGTGTTGTGCTCCAAGCTTCTTCTTCTTCCTTGTGCTATTCACATGCTTCCTTAGACGTCTAACTCCAACATGAGCATCGAACACAAGGTTCCTAGCAACTTGTGCTCTAACTATTAGTGAAGATGGTGGTGTAGAAGACCGATCAACACCCAAATCAGCCATAAGGCATAGCCACACACACTCAATTGGCACTGCAAAAGCTACCCTATACTCAGCCTCGCAATTGGAAGTGGCCATAGTAGGCTACTTCTTGGTCAACCGTGATATACATGAGCTACCAAGCATGAACCAAAAGCCACTAATGGACAAACGAGTGTCATAGCAACTAGCCTAGTTAGAGTCAGACAGGGCATGTAAATCTACAAGTAGTTATCCCCCTTAGGATAAAATAATCCAAGTGGTCACGTACCACTACAGTAGTAAAAGATGTGCTTAACCACCTGCCAATGCTTGACACCTAGGCAATGCATAAAACGGCTCATCTATAAGATAGCAAACATAATATCTAGCTGAGTAATGCATAAGTAAATTAAGCATCCAAGAGTTTGCTGATAGAGAATAGCATCAAATGCATCTCTAGCATCATGAAGACTCAATCGTAAAGGTGTCTCCATAGTAGTGGCAATAGGTTTGCAGTCTTTAAGGTCAAAACACTACAATAATGTGTCCATATGCTTTGTTTGATGCAAAGATATTCTGCCATCAACTTGCATAAATTGAATGCCCAAACAATGATGCAAATGCCCTAAATCTGACATCTCAAATGAGGCATGCAAATCAGCCTTAAAATCACCAATATGCTTCTCATGAGGACTAGTGAGGATCATGTTATCAACATAGATAACAATGATCAAAAGCACATCATTTTCATGCTTAACATATATGGTGCTTTTAGTTGGATTGTTCTCAAAACCATGTACAAGCATATAGGCATGTATCTTTTCATAGCAAGCACATGGTGCTTGCTTTAATCCATATAATGCCTTCTTCAACCTGTTTTAATGTCCAACTGATGTACATTCCAACCATGATGAGTTGGAAATGCACAGATGCTATGAAATGTAGTCATTTGGCATGTAGGAGAAAAGGCCTCTCATCAAAATCAATGCCTCTTTCCTCAGCATAACCCTTTGCAACAAGCCTATACTTATACCTTTCAAATCTTTCATTAGGCTTATGCTTCATCTTGTATACCCACTTAGTGCCAATGGCCTTCTTGCCTGGAAGCAAGTCACATAAAAAATAGGTACCATTTTTCATGATAGCATCATATTCTAATTGCATAGTACCCATCCAATTTTGAGAATTTGTGCACCGTCATGTAAATCTACATAAAAAATGGAATGAGCTCCATCATCACATGAAACCTTTAAAGGCTGAGAAGTTGCCTCATTAGGACTAGCGCTAGATTGTCCACTTATAAAAAGATAGTATTAAAATGTCATACATGTCTTTGGAGCTAAGTTATATCTCCTTACTACATGAAATTAATGGTTGGATAGCATCTCTCACAAATACAACATTATGGCTAACCAAAATGCATTTATTATGTGGATGATACAAACGATAGCCTTTGCTTTCAGAACTATAACCAACAAAAATACATTTCACTACTTTATCATCTTATTTCTTCTATTGTTCAAACACTAATGCATATGCCAAACAAGAAAAAACACATAAGTGAGCAACAGATGGCTTGCGACCATGAAAAGCCTCATATTGAGTGATAGATTGCAATGCTTTAGTGGGACACCTGTTAAGTACATATGTTGTGCACATAAAAGCCTCAACCCTAAAACTATGTGGTAAAGCCTAACTCTTGACCATACATCTTGCCAGATCCATGAGTGACCTATTCTTCCATTTAGAGACCCCATTTTCTGAGGTGTATATGGCACTGTACACTGATGTTTTATCCCACGTTCAGCCATAAATGCATTAAATTCAAAAGACATATATTCCCCTCGATCAAAATGAAGGGTTCCCATTTTACATGCTAGCACATTTTCAACCAAAACCAAAAACTATTTGAAGCACATAAAAACTTGGGACTTTTCTTTCAATGGATATACCTATACATGCCTGGAAAAATCCTCAATGAAAGTCATGAAGTAAAGACAGTTTCCAAAAAACTGTGTCTGCATAGGACCATAGACATCACTATGAAGAAGCTACAATTTTTTAGTAGCTCAAACTAAACCATCTTTTGGGAATGTGGAACGCTTCATTTTGCCCAAACTACAGCCTTCACACACATGTTTACAAGGTGCCTCAACTTTGGGCAAAGACGACACCATTTGAGATTTTTGTAGGTGTGGGAAATTAGAAAAATTTAGATGACCAAAGTGTGATTGCCAAAGCTTTGCATCCAACAAAGTCTCAGAATCATGTATTGCACATGCTTATTCATACATAAATTTTTCATAGTCTATGAGCTCATACAGTCCACTACATAAAATGGCAAAAGTAATAATGACACCCTCATTTGACAGATCATGAATTGTACATCTATCATTGACAAATTTCACAACCAAGACAATCTTGGCTAAAGTTAAAACTGTGAACATATTCTTCTTCATTCTTCGCACAAATAAAGCATCCGAAAACGTAAAAGGACTACCATGAATAGTAGTCAAAATGATCTCAACAACTCCCATTATAGGATAAGAGGATTTGTTGGGGCATGTGACAATATTCCCTCTAGGGGCATGCTTGAGTAGAGTGAACAAACTCCATTGCAAGGTAATATGTTTGGTTTCCCCACTATTAAAGTAATAAACACGTATGTCTACTACAAACATACACTATTCATGAGAAGATGGGTCATAAATGGAGACAGTGGTAAATGCCTATTCTTCATTGTGCACAAGATTAGCAGACTCTATTTTAGGTCTAGAGGCCTCTACAACAACCATTCTAGCCTCTTTCTGTGCCCCGGTGGTCCTAGTGTGCTCACACACATTAGTACCTAAATATATCAACACTAGGGCCATTGGTGGAAATCTCGAATAGAAGGAGAGAAAGGGGCATCCCTATCTAATAAATATCTGTAATCTTATTACACATGAGAGTTCACCATTTACGTTAATACACACAATGACATTACCCAACATCATAGAGATCATCTTGATGAATCTAGGCCCACACCCAAGATCCTTCAAGGACTAGCAAATGAGATGCCACTATAGGCAATCGTAGGCCTTGTCAAAATGAATACTGATGAAAAGATGAGAGAAGTGGAGAATGACATGCTTTGAACTCACCCCTAGCCCATTAATAGCCCTCGCCTAGTCACCATCTAGAGTTCTCTCTAAGGTCCTTGTAGTCATCCGGCCATCATCAGTAGGTACGTCATATGAACCCTCTAGCTTTTGCCTTTGGTTATCCCATGAGCAAGGAACTTCTCGTTCGTCTAAGCATGTACACCTCTGGAATATAATGCTCTCTTCTTATTCTAAAGATCATTATACTTAATGATATAGAAGGAGCTATAAACCTACGAATCAAAATCTCTGATTCTAAATAATAAGAGTAGAGTGTGCTAGGTGTCTGAAATACTAGATGCTCAAAAAGTAGACAACTAGTCTCTCTACTTCCTATCTAGCATTTCCACCATCAAATAGTAGTCCTTGCTTTGGGCATAGTCTGGGAATCCCTTTTGGCCCAATGAGTCCATATGTGCATAGCATAGGTACTAAGAATATCCTTAGACTCCCTATGCCTAGACATTGACCACTAACTTGTGACGGCTTGTCACCTCTAAACACCTTCGCATCTTGCCCTTGTCTCTGTGAAATAACCACTAGTAGTTTGTCACATGGTATAATTGTGCAAAATCACTTACTTCACTAGAGTAATGAAAGAAACTATGCTTCTAGAAAATAAATTGACTATGACCCAGTCTCTATGGGAAAATACAAAAAATAAATGGAAATCTTTTCCGAATAGTACTTAATATCTAAGATCAAGTAAATCTTCTTGAGTTACTCACTATAATGAAATGCAACTCAAGAAATTATTATCATGCTCCAAACTATGACTCCAAGATGACAATCTTTCAATGATCCAAACTATGGATCCAAAATTTTGATCAATCGCATGGAATACACAATAATCCAAACCATGAATCAAAATATGTCACATAGAAAGTAAATCCTAATCCACTACGTGGAACTTAGTCTATCATGCCAACTGAAGACGTGCTAAGAAACTATAGCATCTACTGCAACTACCACTGTCTTCTCAATAATAACATGCAAGTTATTCCAAGTAGACAACACTAACTTATCATATGACTATCACTTTGATTGAATCATTCCCACTAGGAATGAGATGTATCTATTAAACTACTATAATAATATGGCACTCTTAGATATAGTGAGGACCATAATGTGATCCCACTAAATATACTGAAAAATGGTAAGTAGATGTGTGCACACTCATATCCCACTAGGCTAAGCATCTAGCTCACCTTATGCACACTATGGATGAAATATGGCCTAACCTCAAGCATATCAAATAAAGTATTGCATACTCTATGAATTTCTTTTTAATGCAATTTCCTTTTCATAGTTCTTATGTGCAAACCTTACCTTTTCGCTTCTAGGCTACTTGCTTGTGGACTTGCCTTGTTTGTGATCACATACAAAGTGACTATCTCAACTACCCCTTGGTTGTCTAATAATAAGAAGATCATATGAATGAACTCCAAATCATAAAAAATACAATCTTAGAGAATTCTCTCCCATACCATTTGTCCTACACCTAGGTAGAATACAAATTTTGATGTCCCATACCATCAAACTTTATATCCCACATACATGCGTGTATGAAATTAAAGTCAAATAATTCTCTCAAAATAATAAGAATAAATACTTGAGTACTCACAGTCATAAGTTTAAGAAAAAAAGAAATCATGAAGTGTTTCCTTCCGTCTATGGAAAGGACAGAGTCATTCCTGTGACTCTATCACTCATAAGTAATTTTAACATCAACTTATCTTGAGTTGAGAAATGAGAAATTATATGATAAATCAACTCAACTAGAGTTGTGAAGGATGCGGCTTGGATTAAATAACATCTCAGGTGTTAAATCAAATATTAACTCACAAGTTTGGAATTTATACAACTTGTATCAATCCATAATATATGAAATGAGAACAACAACCAAACTTCTCCTGTTCCATGCTCTCATGGGACTATATATATTTTTGGAAATTTTGACAAAGTCTCCTCTTTCCTATTGAGAAGGATCACCATAAACAAATAATCAATAAAGAAATATCTAGGGCATGGCTAGCCCATGGTGATCACACCATATAACAAAAACATCATAAAAACCAATGGAAGCTCTTTTGCTTTCAAGAAGATTTCTTGCATAAAAAAATTTCAACAATAGCAAATTAAGCTTAACTTTAACTAATTTTTAATGTTGCAAAATATATGAAATTGTACAACCTTAAAATATTTTTGCAGTCTTTCATTAGGCTCAAAAATCATTTGCTTTGAACCTTTTCACAAAGGAAATGTAGAGGGTCATTTTCTTGAAGCCCTTAAACTAGAGAAACAAACTCCAAACTTCATTTTCTTTATGCCAAAATCTAGATTCATATCTAGATTGGTTTCACAAAAGTTTAAATTAAAATTCAATCAAATCGCTATTTAAATGGCTCATTCTATCTTTGCTACACCTGCACTTAGGTGAGCCTAGAAACAATGCACTAACACATTTACAATATCTTATAATTATGAAGATAAATTAAAAAATCTTTGAATTTTAGATATATTATAGAGTCAATATTTTAGTAGCTTCTCCAAGAAAAGTTTTTAAAATTGGAGCTTCCAATATGAAACAATAATTTATTCATCAAACACATATAGAAATCTTTGCCAAATCCTCACTAGAGATTATTATGCCAAGAATAGATCCTTTGACCTACCAAATGACATCTAAATTCTTTCAAATTTTTCCAACATATAGCTAGTACAATCTTTGTCTATTGATATATGTTTCATAGTATTTGGACATCTGAGGCTTTCACAATGACCAAAACTAAGCCTCTATACCTACAATATTTTAACAATTTGAAGAGGCTAACTTTCAACCTTTTCTTTATATCTCCTAAATGGAGCCACAGGTCCTCTTGATATTTTTAAGTCCTATATTCAGCTCTCTAGATAGGGTTAGAAAGAAAAATCTTCCAAATTTAGTAAAGGATCTAAGAGAACCAATCACCTCTAGGTGACATGGTCTTTGGTCAGCTCATATATTCTAGAGGCTACATTTTAACGTGCAGAGATCATGTGAACTATCAAATGGTCTTTAAAATCTATGAAAACTATTCCACACAAATAGCAAGGCTCAAGATTTCATATGCAACAAAAATCATGCAGTTTTCATTTACCAATGAAGAGAAATGTGCTTTCTTATAGGTCTCTATCACTTGTTTCATGCCTCTACTACTATTAACAACACTTCTAGTGCATACATTATTTGACCTATGTAAAAGTACCTAAATTACTTTAAAATTGGAAAGCTTAAAGAAAATCATATGAGCTACTTGCTCCCCAACATTTAGTTCATTTTGGCATTCCTCAAAGAGGAGCATCCAAATCTCTATGAGGCTACTACCTCACTAACTACTTGCTCAATTATTTTTTTTACCTTAAAATTATGAGACATGTTAATCTTTATGATTGAACATACTCATTTATTTTCTTGTATGGAGTATGAAATGGAGACATATTCGTGCATAATTATCATCTAGATCAATGGAAACCAATCAACGATTCAAATCACCTCGTGGAGAATCAATTATTTACATAGTATCCACTTTTCAGTGAACGTGAATATCTATGGATGTCATTCTAGTCATTGTGCTTCTTGCACATTCAAAAACCTCATCACAACCAATCACGTACAAGCATTTAATAATTGTATGGATGATCATAACCATAGCACTAATTTGTGCTGATTAGGAATGAAATATGGTTGCTCTTGAGGAATCTACCCTGCAACCTTCGCTTAGACATAAATATCAATGAAAAAGGTCACTTACCCTCGTCCTACTTTGTCTATGTACAATAAATGCTTAGTCATGTTTGAATAAAATCTTGCTCATCTTAATGATGAGAAAATAATTACAGACTATCTTCAAAGAAAATATGAGTATGCATACCCTCATGCTTCTCTCATGTACTAAAATACTTCACAATCATCTATTCTTGCTACTACTTTAAAAAGGCACATATGAAAACTACCTCTCTCAAAGATAATATCTCTCTAGTTTTTTACATGCATTATAATGCCATGAGGTGACAAAAATTTGGGGTGCAGCATCTCCGCAGAAAAATCAAAATAAAACAAATTTACACAATTACTAAAAAGCATAAGCCTAGTCATGGAAAATCGAATTTCTGTTTAATTTTGCTCCATGGACTTGGAAGCAATAAATATGTACAAAATATGTTGTTGGGTACTACATGCCCTCATGATGGTAAACATGTTTTCTTTTGAAGTTAATTCTTCTTTCTTCGACACCTACAAAACAAAGTCCTGAAAAAAAAAAAGAAAACATGTGTATGCTTTTATTTAAGAACATAAGTCAATGAAATCATGTATATTTTTTGGAGTTAGACGTCTGAAGAAGCATGTGAACACCACAATGAAGAAGAAGAAGCTTCGAGCACAACACACAATATTGAATGTATTACCACTAGAATGTACAAAGATGAGTAAACTGTTAGGGTTATAGGCATAGATACATGCTGGCGGGAAAACCTCCTAAAGAGGGAAAAAAAGTGCCCTAGTGGTCCTAATGGTTTCACATACATCACTATTGAAATATATCAACAAATCGCCCCTTGGGAGTGTTGCAGTGAACAAGAAGCTAGCATTCATGTATAAGGAAGTGCCAAGCTATGTGGAATCAATCCGCAAAAGGAAGTAAGCCTAAAGCTTTTTGAAAAGCTTCAAACTTCTCCCTCGATAGAGGCTTCATGAAAAAGTATACAATGTTCTTCTGCATGGGCACATATGCCAAGCTTATCTCTCTAGTAGAGAAACTCTCCATGCAATAATGATAATGCACCTCAATGTGTTAAGTGTGAGCATGGAACACAGGGTTCCACACAAATGCCAATGTGTTTTGAGTCTCCGTGAAGATGGTGTTGGTAGAAGACTAACCAACACCCAAAATAGCCATAAGGTGTCTGAGCCACACACACTCAACAATCATCATGAAAGCTACCCTATACTCAGCCTCACAACTCGAAGTGGCCATAGTAGGGTGCTTCTTGCTCAACCAGGATATACATGATCTACCAAGCATGAAGCAATAGCAACTAGTGGGGACACGAGTGTCATAGCAACCAGCCCACTCACTATCAGAAAAAGCATGCAAATCTGGAGGTAGTCATGTCCCTTGGGATAAAACAATCCAAGGAGTCGGGTACCACTCAAGTAGTGAAAGATGCGCTGAACCGCCTACAAATGTTTGACACCTGGGCAATGCATACACTTGCTCATCTGTGAGACAACAAACTGAACATCTCGTCAAGTAGTGCATAAGTAAATCAAGCATCCAACAACCTGCTGATAGAGGACAGGATCAAATGCATCTCCAGCATCATGAAGACTCAATCATAAACATGTCTCCATAAGAGTGGAAAAAGGCTTGCAGACTTCAAGGCCAAAATGCTACAATAATGTGTCAACATATTTCATTTGACACAAAGCCATTCCACCATCAACTTGCATAAATTGAATGCCCAAATAATGATGCAAATGCTCGAAATTGGACATCTCAAATGAGGCATGCAAATCAGCCTTAAAATCAGCAATATGCTTCTGAATAGGACTAATGAGCAGCATGTCATCAACATAGACAATGATTAGAAGCACATCATTAGCACGCTTAACATATAAGGTTCTTTTAGTTCACCTATTCTTAAAACCATGTGCAATAAGATAGGCATGTATCTTTTCACACTAAGCATGTGGTGCTTGCTTTAAACCATATAATGGCTTCTTTAACCTACAAGATGGGTCAAAACTACAAACAATAGTAAACACCCATTCTTCATCTTGCATAAGATTAGTAGATCTCTTTTTGGTGTAGATCCCTCTACAACATCCATTCTGGCCTCTTTCTTCTTTGCCTCTTTAGTGGCTAATTTTGGACAGCTCTTAATGAAATGATCATTAGCTTTACAATATTTTCAAAACAATTTTTGCTTTTCTGATTTCTTCTGATCTTTTTCTTCCTTCTTCAATTGTTCAGAATTAGTAGATTTTTGCTTCCTAGTAGAAGAGCTCCATTTTCCTTTGCCCTTCTAGCTAGCCATGAAAGCTTGATTTTCAACACACATAATGGACATGTTCTACCTAGACTCATCTTCATGCAATAGAAGAGAAACTAAATCTTCAAATTTTAAGGCATTTGGATTGCCTTTCATCGTCAAATGAAGACTAGAGGCAAAACTCTAGTATGAATTAGTAAGACCATTCAGAACAGTTTGCAACAAGTGAACTATCAGGAAGGACTTCATCAGCACAAATCAATTGTTCCTTCAAATCCTTGATCTTTGTCAGAAAACTCTCCATAGAATCACCTTTATTCATGTGTTCACTCTCCAACTGTTTTTGGAGGTCAGCAACACGAGCAAATGTGAGGAATAATAGCACATTTGACAGACAAGGCTATCAATGCATGTGCTTCAGCATGTTTGCCATCCCAACGAATTTCCTCTATAGTAGGTGCAATAGAAATCACAGCACGAACAAGAATGTGTAGAATATCACCATCTTTGACACCATTTGCATCAGCTTCAATACCTGTATTTGGAGTACCTATATTTGTAGGTGTAATAGGACATTTTTCAACACCTTGCATAATATTCCACAGCCCTTTTGCAGCCTATACATGATGCATCATATAAGCCCAGAATGGATAATTGGTAACATCCAACTTATCCTCAACAGCCAATGTATGGAATACATCACTGCTTTCAGCCATAACCACTGGCTAAAATACCTTGATGCAAAAAATGATTGTATCTAAAAAAGTTGAACAAAACTACCCAAATGAGTTCTGCTATACCTGTAGTAGACTTTGAGATTCGTATAATGGCAAACCAAAACCTGTATATATCTTTGGCACAAACAGATAAAATAGCATGTACAAGCACTATGATAGTGCATTCAAAGGTCGAAACGAGCTCAAATTGTGATTTTGCCCCCATAGAGCAAAGAAATGTTGATCTTCTAATGACCCTGAGTATGCACATCAAATTTCATGGATTCTAAGACTATGATCAAAGGAGTGTCGACAATGCCCTAGATGAAGCGACGATCTGCTTGATACCAATAGTTGGAGTTAGACACGAATAGCACAAGGAAGAAGAGGAATCTTAGAGCACAACACACAATACTGAATGTATTTCCACTAGAATGTACAAACATGAGTAACCCGTTAGGGTTATAGGCATATATACAAGCCGGGGGGAAAAACACCTCCTAAAGAGGGAAGAAAGTGCCCCGACGGTCCTAGTGTGTTCACACATATCACTACCAAAATATATCAACAATATTAAGACACAATAATGAATGCTCTTAGTTTGTTAGTGATGTTAAATATGATTAAAAATGATAAACATCAAAATTGACTATGATTTTTATTTCAGATGTACCCCTTTCTAGTCAAAAGCCAACTAAAACCTGGTTTATGCATAGGATGTATGTGTTAAAATATGGCATCAATCCCTTCAAAAGAACTCTTGATGTGTGGAATCTATCCCAAGTTAAATTTCTCAATTCCGATCTCATATGAAAAAGTTTGGCTAAAATAGTAAACCTAGGTATATGGGCAGAACCTCCCTCTTTGGATCAAATCAGCAAACTAAATGCCCTCAAAATAATTCTAAACCTAATCCAAATAGATATTCCAACCACGCACTGAAAATTCCTTGAATTGGGATTCTATAGCACTTCATAACTCTCTAATTGGATCTTGGAATAGGAAGTTATGTAAACAAACATGTGAGTAACTACCCATGCACCTAAGTGCATACATGTATATATAGGCATAACAATGTATGCAAAGGCATATTTTTTTTATTTATGTGTGTGTGTGTGTGTGTGTTTGCATGTGTTTGCATATCATTCAAGATATGTAAATTCACATGCATATTATTCTATGTATTTACATGAGTATGCATTTATATAGGTATTTATGCATGTATGTATGTAGATTCAATGCATATGTACATGCATAGATGCATAGTACTTGTATATATGCAATCATGAAGAAAATTTGGATATGCATCTCTCTATCTCGCACATAAAAATGTGTATAATTACATTCATATATTTAACTATTTATATACATGTGTGTGTATTCATGTATGTCTCTCTCTTTCTCTTTTCTCTTTTTTTCTTCCTCTCGCACATCTTGTTCATCATCTATATCACTTCTCGGATCATGAACCTATGTATTATGCTTGATACCTAATGGATGGAAATCACAATCAAGATCATATGGTAGGTTTACCTTTTCATCTTCATCATACCATGGCTTGTGTTCTTCAAATAAAAAATCCCTACTTGTGGTGAATTGCTTGGTGGAGGGATCATAAAAAATGTATCCCATTTGAGTTCATCATAGCCAATGAATACTACCTTAGTTTCTCTTTCGTCAAGTTTACCTTTGATTTCTAAAGGTACATGTACAGAAGCTCAACAACTAAATACCTTCAAATGACCTAGACATGGTTTCTACCATTCCAAGCTTCATAAGGAGTCATATCTTGAATAGATTTGGATGGAATTCTATTCACAAGATATATAAACTATTGAGATTGCTTCTACCCATAAATAGTATGCCAACCTCTTTTCTTCAAGAATTATTCTAGTTGATCCAACAAGAGTCTTGTTTTTCTTTCTCTGCATTTCAATTCAATTAAGGAGAATACATGTTAATCACCACCCTTTTAATGTCTTTATTTTGAAATAGTTCATGAAAATCTTTGAGAAGTATTATCCTCCTCAATCATCTGATTTTGTGAATGATCTAACTAAAGACTCTCCACATGTGCTAGGTGATTCTTGACCCATTCAAACACTTCATTCTTATTTTTCATAAAGTATAGAATGGGCCTTCCACTATGATAATCAATAAAAGAATCGTAATACCTTGATCTTGCCAATGAAGGACTTGCTCCCCACATCCTTGTGTAGTAAGTCCAAAAGGTTGTTGTGGATGTTGCCTTTCTGGTTAAATTGTTCTCTTTCAGCCTTCCAAATCTAAATGCATCATATGTTTGATCATTTGTTGCTTTTTTTGTGTTTTGAAGCCCTAGAACACTTTGATTCCTGCATATATCTTTCAAGGTTCTTTCATTCACCGTGTAAGTCTCTTATGCCACACTTGAAGCTCACTTGGGGTTTGAGACCTAAAGTTGAATAGAGTTATGTTCCTTTTTTCTCCTACTTCAAAAGTAAAGAGCCTACCATGCTTCTCACCTCTAGCTAGCTTCTTGAAGCCTTGACATGGATCCACAAAAGTTCCATCTTGAGTGAACCTTAGTTGCAACCTTTTCAGTATTTTGCCTAGACTTATTAGGTTTTTAGTGATAGTGGGTACATAGAGAACCTTACTCAGCATGTTTCTTCTTC
>MU261457.1:0-87500 GCA_020310875.1 Ceratopteris richardii
TTCTATTACATAAAAAGGAATGTACAAGAATGACCTAAAAAACCAAGATACAACAAGTGCAATATATAAAGATCATTACATAAGGAAAAACTTAATGTCCGCAAATGAGTGAGCTGGCAAGGAACAAATGTGCCATCACTCTCGGTAGATAAATCTAATAAAGCTCAATGAAGTATCTCTGACATACAGTGGTGTGACAATTATACATGTCAGAGAAACAAAAAAGTGGCACAGGTCATCTTGTGTCATCACATGTTGAGTTTGACATCTCAACAGTAGATACATTCACTATCAACAAAGACACCGATAGAAGAGAAAATGTACAGTCATGGAGAAAGGATCGATGAAAGTCAGAAAAGTGCAGGTACATTCACTGACAACAGAGACACCAATAGAAGAGAAAATGTACAATCATGGAGAAAAGTGCTCATTAGAGAGGAAACCCAACTTCTTAACTCAAAAAACGATCATAGAAGGCCACAATGCTACAATTGGATGGAAAAAAGGGGTAGCATGCCATTCCAAAAACTAACCAAAAGCGGTACAAGAGTGCTAATCGACACAATAAATACAACAAAGATGATGAATTGATCCACAAGAAATTCACCGATGCACGCCAAATGACTAGATCCAAGCCACTCAATCACCCTGTAATGCTAATCACCAACTCCATTTTGTATTAAGGAGGCACTCCATTTCTAGTCTATTTCCATTTCATATTGTATTTCCTTTGTATTTGGGTACCTTGCCATGTGCTTCTACCAGTTGTATTCATTCTCCTTTCAGAGGACTTATCCCACATATGATGTACTTTTGAGAGCCCCTCCCAAATTTATATAAGGAGGGCCTGTCCCCTCATTTGTACTTGGTTAGAGGCTTGAGGAGCCTACTCCATGCTCTTGGCAAGCTTATTTCTAATCCACATGAGTTTACCCATTTCATGGTCTAGTCATTTTGTGTCTCACACATTCTTTGTTTTGTGAGAGTACTTTACTTTTCATTTTGCTTGGGCATGCGTACTCTCTACATGGTGTCAGAGCTCTAGGTGGAGGTCTGGGTGGTGTGTTTGGTAATGATTTTTGTGGGGATGGTGCTTGAGTTTGGTGACATGCCTATCCACTCACTTTGGACAAGCATTTTACCATCACTTTACTCTTTCTGGCTTCATTTCGCCCATTTTCCCACCCTCCCACCCATTTCCTTCATCGGTTTGTTCACCTTCATCCCATTTTCCCCTCCCTCCCATCCTCTCACCCTCTTCATGGTGGCATTTGAAAAAACATTGTAGTTATTTCATTATAGTGGTGCATTAAATTGTTTTAGTGTTTTTAAACGCTCTTTAGCATTCATATTGGTAGCACTATTCCTTAATGTGTTGCTGCATCTCATATCGATGAAGTGTTTATAGATATGAGAAGTAATTGTATACACTTTGTGTGTGTTCGACTCTCCTAAGACTGACAAGCTGAAGTGATGGCTTCCTCCAGGCTTGAACGTTCACGATGTGTAGCTGTGCAATTTAGCTACACGTATGCTGGAACTTTTGTAGCCTTTTGACACCCGATTGTGCAGATTATTGGTTCTCCTGTCATTGATGTAACAGAACACCTGTTATGAGCTGCTGTTTCCTCTCAGCCAACAGAGAGAGAGGTGACAGAGCATAAGAGCCATTCAAAGATGCACATTTGTACCTTAACAACCAAGCTCATAAGATCAGAGATCACACAGAGGAAATATTCGAGCAAATGAGGAAGCCCAACCCTGCCTCCAACTACATTGTTGGCTTTGTGCTCGAGGGCCTCACCATTACTGGTACTGTTATCACTCTCCTGCTTCTCACTCCTGTCCTCCTCTACTTCACTCCAATCCTCGTCCAATCTGGCATCATATGGGCTCTAGCCATTTGCTCACCCTTGCGCCCATCTGAACCTCTTCGAAAAAACTTCAATCTTTATTCAATAAGATACCACTTTGTTTTTTAACTTAGCGAAAAGTATGGAAGTTGAACGCTCCATCTATACACTTGCAAAGTGGCATGGGCGACGCCATAATTCTACGAAGATCCAACTACATCTATGCAAAAAGGGCGACGACCTTTTTTTAGGAAGTCAATAAGTTGATTTAGTGTAAAGCAAAGAATGGGCGACGCATTGTTTTGACAATAGCACAACAAGGGCGATGCCAAGTTTTATGGGCAAGCAATATCACATAAAACTTCCATTGTCGGCGACACTAATTTGTTGCGCTTGTTGCAAGCTTGGGCGACCACCAACCATGAAGACCAACCACCATGAGGACCTCACTTACTAAGGTGACCACCATGTGGGTTTGTGCAAACTTGGACGAACTTCTCATCATCTTCAAGTCAAATTAGGGCGACCACTCATGTGGGTTTTTTCAAACTTGGGCGACCTTCTCATCATCTTCAAGCCAAATAAGGGCAACCACCCACATGGATTTGTGCAAATTGAGTGACCACCCAATTGTGCTACACCTCACTAACTAAGGCAACCACACATGTGGGATTTGTGAAAATCTACGCGCTCACCCATTTTTGGGCTTCTTCCAAAAGAGTTTGACCACCCATATATGGGTAAAATCCATGTTGGGTGACCACCAAGAAGATGTGGGGCGACCACTTGTTGCATCATTTGGCACCTCCTCTTCACTCTCCTCTCTTCCCAAGGCAACCACCTCCAATCTTTCCCCTCCACCTCCAACTTTCATTGGGCGACCTCTAACAAGGCATCTTCAACCAAGGTGACCAACATTTGCTATATGAAAATATTGAGCATAATTTCAGGTGTCTACCTATTTCCTCACTCATCCTCATGGCAATAATAAATGCAAATCAGGCATCTCTCTTTAAACATGGAACACATGGGTGACTTATTTTTGCAAGGTAATTGGGCGACTACCACCTATTCAGTTGGGGCTCCACCATGAACGAGCTTGGGTGGCAAATGATGGGCAAAGTATATTTTATCAGTAAAGTGTGAAAGTGAAAATCAATGTAGGGAATACCGCCACCAACCTTTGCTGGTGTCAGAATCTCAAATTGGGCGCCTAATTGAAGTTGGCTACCAAATCCATAATTAGCCCACTCCTGAACCTCTTTGGCCACCACTTTGGTGCATGGAGTAGTTAAGGTTGGGATTTGGCATTGTTATCCCTAGCCTCTCTGGATAGTACTTCCAAAGGTCTGAAAGTGGCACAAGAGTTATGGATAGGGAAGCCACCATATTATGATCATCTTCAAGTTTTTGGGTGTGAAGCATATGTTCATATACCCAAGAATCTTAGACAAAAGTTGGACCATAAGTCAAAGAAATGCGTTTTTCTTGGATAGGTCGAGAAGGATAATTTGGATATTGCTTATGGGATCCTGAAACAGGGTCAGTGATCAAAAGTAGTGATGCCATTTTCCATGAATCTAAGATGCATAAACAACCCATTAAGGAGGTTGAAGTGAGAAAAGTGGTGTTTGAGGATACTAGTCCTCTTGTTAGCATGCATAAAAATGTTGCACATAGGGACGTTCAAGAGAATGTCCACTCAGATCAGTTGTACATGTTCATGTTTAGAAACCATTGGGACGCTCTAAACATGTCTCACATCCACTTGATAGATATGTTGTAGGTTTAGATTTTGCTATGCTAATAGATATCGGCGAGCCTTCTTGCTACAAAGAGGCTATGTAGATAGACGATCATGTCAAGTGGGAGCGTGCCATGAAGATTAAAATGGATTTTGATCACAAGAATGGTACTTGGGATTTAGTACCTTTGCCAAAGGGTAGGAAAGTTGTACCATGTAAATGGGTATATAAGCTAAAATTCACATGAGATAGTGCTTCTCGAGAGTACAAAGCAGGACTTGTGGCAAAGGGTTTTAAGCAACAACATGGTGCTAATTTTTAGGAAATCTTCTTTCCAGTTTTGAAGATGACTACCCTATGCATCTTGCTTGGTATCGTTGCAATGGATCACTTAGAGCTAGTCCAAATGGATGTGAAAACTGCTTTCTTGCATGGAGATCTTACAAATGAGATCTATATGGAACAACCAAAGGGTTATGTAGTTCCTCGTTCCTCGCAAGGAAGTTCTAGTTTGTATGCTCAAGAAGAGCTAGTATGGACTTAAACAGTCCCCTAGACAATGGTACCAAAAGTTTGATGTTTTTATGAAGTCTCAAGGCTATTCTCAAAGTAATGATGATCACTAACTCTACACAAAGAGATGCTCATATGGTTGCTTGATACTTTATGTCGAGTATATGATGATTTTTGTGAAGTCCTCTTATGACTTGTTGATTCTCAAAAAGAAGTTAAGTTAGACATTTGATATGAAGGATTTGGGGTATCAGTTTCTACTTTGAGGATATCATCATGGAGCTCTCGAGAAGGAAAGCGCACTGTGGGCATCGTCATCAAAATACTTCAGTAATTGGTTCCTTGAGTAATAGCAAGAATCCGATGTTGGATGGCCTTACTAATGAGTTCTTTAAGAACTTCAAGCATGTAGCAGACACTCCATTATGTTTGGTGTGGCAAGAGGTTATTTCTTTTGGCATGCTTCCCAACTGTCTCGATGAGGATGTAATCAAGTTCATTCATAAAAAAGGAAGCAAAAATAGAAGTGAAAATTGGCGGCCAATTACGATGCTACAAACTAGTTACAAGATCTTGGCAAAGGTCTTTGCGAACCTTATTACATGTCACCTTCGACACTGGATCAGTGAGGATAAAAAAAGATCATTAAGAAGAGGTCCATCCTTGGGACTATCATTGATGTCTCGAAAGGTTTGGTTTTTGTTGAGGAATCAATCCAAGATGTCCTCTTCCCTAAGAAAGAGAGAGAGCCATATAAAACAGTGGGATTTCAACATCGTAGTCATGCACATGAGATGCAAAGAGTTTGATATAAGATTACGGTAATTATGATGAACTACTTATACTTAGAGTTATATATATATATATATATATATATATATATATATATATATATATATATATATATATATATATATATATATATATATATATATATATATATATATATATATATATATAGAGAGAGAGAGAGAGAGAGAGAGAGAGAGAGAGAGATTCGAAACTTGATTCGAAACTTGTAATGGCTTTTCCAGATGGACCTGTTCAGCCCCATATGATGAAGCCATGCTAGCTTTCATGTCATATGAAGAAACAACGACAAGAGATAACTATTCACGTGGCAACCAGGTCGAAGCTTCAAGCGTGTGTTCGTGGTTTCTACCAAATGTAAAGAGGTTCAAGAGGCCCTGATGACTCCTATCGTTAGCAATCCAGCAGAGATAATAATGTATACAGCTAAGTACGCAAAGAAGGAGATAGACACAGAGGGCGAAGATCCCAGAAAACAAACATATCACTGAGTATCTGCAATTATCGAAATCCAAAGAACTTAGTATCGCTGAAAAGCTACGCTTTGTAGGATACTCAGTACGTAGTAAATCACGAATTAAATACAAAGAAACATCGAAGCAAAGAAGGAGATAGACACAGAGGGGAAGATCCCAGAAAACAAACATATCACTAAGTATGTGCAATTATCGAAATCCAAAGAACTTAGTATCGCTGAAATGCAAAGAAACATCGAAACAGCGAAAGAGAAGAGGAAGAGCCGGGGCTTGAAGTCTGCACAATGCAAAGCGATTCAATGCTTAATAAATTGTCTATCTCGAATGTACAATTCATGCATATAGCAGCAAAACATATGTATAATATAGTGTGTATATCTTCGGACATCGTCAAGCGATTGGCAGTTTACGATTAGTATCTGCCGTTGTCTTTCCAGCATTATTGTGGAAAGCTGTCAGTTGACTAGCATAACTCCTCGTCGTTGCATCAACAGTCTAAATGCTCTTTCTCGTCCGCACTCCAATCAAGCAATCCTAGCGGTAGCTCACCTCTCCACTAAAATAGTTCTGACAGTTCCCCCACCTCATCTGCTGAAACTTAAGATCCTGCAGACAGCACGCCGAGAACAGCAGAGCGGGAAGAAGACAACACGAATGAAGAGACAAAATTCCATTGTATATTTGATTGATAAATGATTATAGTTATACAATTTGAAGCAATGGTTCATACGTCGCTTTCATGTTCAGATAATGTGGATATTAAGCATTAACTCCAACACTCCCCCTTAATGCGAATGTCCGCATAGGGGAGGTGTGGTAGATAATGGAATATACAGAAGTTATGACAAGTAAAGTTAAACCATCGTGTGATGGCAAAAAACTTGGACATTGAGCTTTGAAAAGTCAAGCTTGAACTTGAATCCTGTTTCCTCCCCCTTAAGTACAAGGTCGTACTTTGCTACAAAGAGAAAAGAATGATGTTAGTTTCAAAAAACAGAAGTATAGGAGAGTGTGAATTAGAGTGATGCAATGTCTCAGTAATTGGCTAAATCCTAGCATTGGATGTGTGTGAATAGGTGCTCATAAGGAGGGAATTTTTTCATCCTCTACTAAGAAGCAAGGCATATGTGTCATGGTGATCAGGCATGAACAGATGCAATCGCAAGCTCGCCAAATGAACTTTGGCCTGGCCATTGTCCTAAGGCTCAGGGAACATTCTTCATGCGAGGAAAAACATTCGGAGCTACCATTAAGAACCACTGAGATGCAAGGAAAACTATGCCAAAGTGTGAGACTTATGATTATACACAGTGATGGGAATCCTTATTCAAGAATAGCCCTCACAGGAGTAGCATGTCCTTGACCCTGAGATAGCCTGAGATGTAATGACAACTCTCAATAAGGATGACTCTGTGGTATAGTGAAAGGCATACGCAATACGAATTATGTGCAAAGAAAGAAAAAGAAAGATATTTATGAATCTTGAATAGATCAAGAAAGAGATACTTCCCTGTGATAAGGTCTCTGCAAATGCTGCGCAGGTCAAATATAATTGTTGCAGCAAGTACACGAACACAGCCAACAATCTCATAGTAAAGTTCTTTGTCGGTGTGTAGAGGGCATTATTCCACAATGGCAAATTCTGGAGAGTGTTGCCATGATTTTCTCAGACTTAGCGTTTTGTGTGCGAAGAATAGGCATGATGTAGCATCCCAAGCATCTAGTAGTCGGAACCATCTGGCAGAGCGTCACTGTTCGTTGTGGTGCTTGTTTACAACAGCGCAAGAGGAAGTGAGGTAGGAGGTCTACACAAGCCTTTGCGAGTGTAGAAGGTGGGATCAAACGAGGGGAAAAGTGGACTCCATAGGCGAGAGCACAAAATCTTGTGTGCAGTCGAGAATCCAGAATAGCATAACAACCCAAGATTAAAGAGCACTGATGGCGGCAAGAAGCGAGCATTTGTTGACAGCGTTTGCTATGTAGGACACTTCGTGGAATAAAGGCGCAAGGTGTGGGCCTCACAAGCTCGCCAGGGCCGAAGGTTCCGATGATACCATGCTGAAACTTAAGATCCTACAGACAGCACGTCGAGAACAACAACATTATCTTGAGTACGAACTTCCTCAAGAATAATGCGCTCAATGGTTAAGCAGTCTCGAATGAACTGATATTGCACCTCAATGTGCTTACTCTTTGCATAGTAGAGTGGATTCTTAGCCAATGGAGTGGCACTCTGACTATGGATGAGCAAACAAGGTACATGCTGAAGTAAACATATATCAGAAGCAAAATGGAAAGCCACAATGCTTCCTTACATGCCTTACTTACTACAGCATACTTTGCTTTTGTAGTGGAAACAACTCTACATTCTTGAAGATCATATTTCCAAGGTATAGCACCTCCAACAAAATGAAGAATGTACCTTGATGTAGACTTACGATTGTCTACATAACCAGAATAATTAGAATTTCTATAACCAATATAATGAATAGAAGGCTACTTCAAATTCAAGGAAAAACAATGGTTTGGAGAAGATGAAGGAACCAGATAACCATCAAATCACAGGTATTCGTTTCATCTATCAGATTACCATTTGCAGGTTATATCTTAGAAGAGCAGTTATGAAGAGATTTGAAGGATTGAAGAAGTGCTTTCAAACACTTTCATTATTGTGAAAGTAAAAGCATTAGCTACATCAAAACAGGTATCTAGAGGTTGTTCTTGACAGTTTTGGTATATCTCTTTCATGGCAAGAAAGCTTATCTAAGAAGAAAAATTTGAAGATGAGATGAGTTTTGTTTTCAGCCAACCTTGTGTTGTAAGTTGGTTGCAAGTTTTTTTATCTAGGTACAAAATTTGATCTAGGTACACTAGAGAGGTAATTCAGTATTCAGCTAAAAGATTGGTGAATTCAGTCATATCAGTCACATTTGAAGCAGAATTTTGATTCAGAGATATGAGGAGATGTTAAAACATAATTCTATGTTCACTTCCATTTATATCCCATGTTTGTTTTGTCTCTTACTCTTAGCACTAGAGGAAGAGAAAAAATCATTTGAAGAAGTTAAGCGTGCTTGCTACTTCAAGATGAAGAGAACAAAAGGTATGTGTTGCATAAATCAAGGGTTAGACCCTCCAAAAGGAGCCTATGTTTCTTGTATTTAACCCTTGAGGTTTTATTTCATAGAAGTCTCAAATTGAAGGGTTTTTTACCTGAGAAAATCAACCTAAGGGAATAAAACCTTAGTCTTGGGAGAGGCTTCTCCCAAGTGACACCTTGACCCGTACGTGACTTCAATTGAAATAGAAGCCATGTGATGTCTCTTTGGAAAGTATCCACATGAAGGACCCTGGAAAGGACACATGGCTAAAAATTAAAGCATGCAAATCTTGGACCTTTGGTATATATATGGGTGGAATTGGATGGGTGGATACGTACTCACTCACTCTGTGGTGGATGCCACACTCTTGGACGGAGTTTTCACAACAGTGGTATCAAAGGGCAAGTTCTTTTTCAAGTACTTGTAGTGTTTTCTTGATTCATGTGCAGGCAATCTACTAGAGGCTATAGGAAAGTTCCAAATTCATCAATAACTGCATCGTTATTTTTTTTCGGTGGAAATTTGTGCCTGCCCTGAGTTCTGCCGACAGAAGCCTAAAGATGGTTAGGTAAAAGCCCCAGTCAGTCAATAGTCAAAGAATCTCCAGGAGCCCACGTGCATAGCAAGTCCTCATCAACTCCAAAGTGTGCGTTTGAATTATGTCGCCACCGAGTAGAATCTGGAGCAGTGAAGCCACAAGAGTTGCATGCAGCCTTTAATGCACAGAGACTGAGAGTTCTGAATGTCGTCGACCTCGAGTTCTATGCACATGAGCTCTTTTGTCCCTCTCTCTGTAAAGGATAATCATCTGACTGCCGCCACCCGGAGTATTATCGCCTATGAGCATTTAATGATGGTACTTGAGCTGTAGATGGGTGAAGCTCCCAACGACCAAAGGAGGACCCTCCAGCCAACGACCCCGCTCATTTAAAGCTCTGTGCATCGAACTTACCACCTGATGTGTGTGCGCACGGATTTCAAAAAAGTGCACGGTTGACACTCAATAGGAGCATTGAACGGGATGCCCACGACCCCTCTCTTTCTAACATATAGTCCACACATAGGCAGCCTTAGTGGACCTGCCTGAAGGGAGCATTTACTACCCGTGTATGCCCAGGCGTTGCCCCTCCGCTCAGAGAAAGAGAGTGTTTCTTGATTCACAGAAAAAAAAGGAGGGCGACATCCACAGAGAAGTTGCATACGAGGCTTGATCTCGTGACCTTGTAGTATTGAGGGCTTCCTATTATCCAACATAGCAAGGCACGTTCAAAAGAGGAGAGCTCCAGCGAGGGTGGCATCCGAGGTTCGAACTCTTGATGTCATAAGAATAGCAATCTCCTATATCCACGGGGCCAAGCGACTCTTGCAGGAGCCATAGCGAACGACCATTTGATAGAAGTCCATTGTGTATGGAGTTCAGACCCGCAACTTCATCATATACAAAAGTCCGCTTACCCAATTAAGGAAGGGACTTCACACATCGGCTGAAAGAACGAGCAACGGAGGATTAAAGATTGAAGAGCCTAAGAAAGTTCAAGAGAGGCACTGAAATAGCGAATTGTCCAAGGCGGCCCATGCCGACACACAACTAGAAGCTGATATCAAAGAAAAAAATGAGGGAAGTACTAGATATAATTATTCATCTATTTTCCTTTAGTATTAGAAACGGAATTTTCTTATTTCTAGTTGATTCCAAAGTATTCACTGAATTATGGGGGATTCATTTGCAAGTAACATGTTATTAGAAATTCCTAGGCAGGAAGAGGATTATGCACCGCAAGAAAGGGGTTAGAAAAATAGATTACACTCCAGGTCTTCCAGAGATAGGCCAAGAAGAAATGTGGAGATTAGATATTTATAAAGATTTGAATGGTTTGCATGAAAAAATGAACGATATCCAAGCAGATATGTTCATTGTTAAAGAAATCCAAAACGAGATGGGTACCCTTCGTACTTCAATCAACGAAGTTCAATGGAAGATGGAACAAATTCTTTATATGATTTGTTCATACTTACCTTTACCTTCACAAAGGGGTTCCTTGTCTATTGGACCAAGGAACCCATCACCTAGTAAAGGAACTTATGCCCATTTATCCTTGCATAGTAATGTATCTTTAAAAAATAAAGATAATGAAGTAAATCCTCCTCATACTGCCATGAAGTCTAGAAGCCTATCTTTTGTAAAAGACTTAAAACCACCTCAATTTTCAAGGGAAGATAAAGACTAAAACAAAGATGCAGTCTTGATATTTTTAGAAAAATGGCAAGACTTGCATCAGTTGAAAAACACCCCTAAAGCTTATCAAGTTTTAGAAACAAGTTGATCACTTGGATCTAAGGCTTATAAGTGGTGGATGAGCTTAAAGGAGGCTCAAAGAATCCCAGAAACTTGGAATCAATTTGAAGAATTCTTCAAAAAAAAATGTTACCAGAAAATGAGAAAAGAAACTGGGAAGAATGGGACAAAGTCCTACAAAGAGGATGTCCCCTTTCTCTATATTTCTCATTATCGAAATATTACTTAAATTCCAAAACCTTGATGACTTTCGTAAGATAAGAGGTTTTATCTGTGGTCTCGACAAGCAAGTGAAATATGAAGTGAAAAGAAGTGCTCCAAAAAGTTTAGAAGATGCTATTAAGTTAGCACAGATCTATGAAGATCATGCTAAAACTCGAACATAACCACTTCACCTTGTCGGAGATAATAAAAAAGTTAAACCGGGTAAAAGAAAGCTAGGCACCTTCAAAAAAGACGACTTTAAAACCCCTAGACCTTCACAACCATGGATGAAAGCAATGATGTATCCCATATGTTGGTTGTTGAGGATAAGTTGGGTGGTACTTATTACACCTTGACACAGACATATATGATGCATCATGAATCGGTAGCAAAAGGGCTATGGAATATTGTGTAAGGGGTTAAAAAATGTCCTATTACACTTGTAAATACAATTATTGAAGGTGATGAATATGGTATTGAGGATGATGATCTTCAAATTCCTATTCCTATTGTGGTTCCTACTAGCATATTGTAGAGAAACTTTGTTGGGATGGCGGAGATGCTCAAGCACATGCATTCATAGCTTTGCATTTCAAACATGTCATGATTCCTCACATTCTTGAGAGCTCCACAATGATACCCTCAATGTGAAATACTTAGATCCAGATGTCACACTCACTACTCTGCATAGAGCCTACAAAATACCTAGAGAACATAGTAAACACAGAGCACGAACACAGATTTCTTGGGTGTTACAAATGTGGTCAAAGTTACAGTCTATGGATGACCAAGCCACTAAATGTTTTATTAAAGAATATATAAAAAAGTGTCCGATGGCCATTTGGCTTTTCACATGGACACTTACAGTAACTATCTCCCATTAAAGGGCAATATGGCAAAAGTCTCTATGGGAGAAAAATAAAGAAAGTTAGAATAGCTAAGTATATAAACTATAGCTCCCACATGATGGGCATGTTACATAATATACCAATAATTGTGTAAGATCATGGATCAAGTAACCCCCAAGTGACAATAGTGTCAAAAGCAATCGTGTAGTAGAGCTTTAGTCAAAGCATCTGCAACATTAACTTGAGTATGAATCTTCTCAAGAATAATGTGCTCAATGGCTAAGCAGTCTCGATTGAACTGATATTGCACCTCAATGTGCCTACTCTTTGCATAGTAGAGTGGATTCTTAGCCAATGCAATGGCACTCTGACTATCGATGAGCAAACAAGGTACATGCTGAAGCAAACCTATATGAGAAGCAAGATGGAAAGCCACAATGCTTCCTTACATGCCTTACTTACTACAACATACTTTGCTTTTGTAGTGGAAACAACTCTACATGCTTGAAGATCATATTTCCAAGAGATAGCACCTTCAACAAAATGAAAAATGTACCTTGATGTAGACTTATGATTGTCTACATAACCAGAATAATTAGAATTTTTATAACCAATATAATAAATAGAATGCTACTTCAAATTCATGGAAAAAGAATGGTTTGGAGAAGATGAAGGAACTAGATCAACATCAAATCACAGGTATCGTTTCTACTATCAGATTGTCATTTGCAGGTCATATCTTAGAAGAGCAGTTATGAAGAGATTTGAAGGATTGAAGAAGTGCTTCTCCCAAGTGACACCTTGACCCGTACATGACTTCAAATGAAATAGAAGCCATGTGATTTCTCTTTGGAAAGTATCCACATGAAGGACATTGGAAAGGACACATGGCTAAAAACTAAAGCATGCAACTCTTGGACCTTTGGTATATATATGGGTGGAGTTGGATGGGTGGATACGTATTCACTCACTCTCTGGTGGATGCTACACTCTTGGAAGGAGTTTTCACAACAGTGGTATCAGAGCCAAGTTCTATTCAAGTACTTGTAGTGTTTTCTTGATTCATGTGTAGGCAATCTACAGGAGGCTAAAGATGGTTAGGTAAAAGCCCCAGTCACTCAATAGTTAAAGAATCTCTAGGAACCCATGTGCGTAGTAAGCCCTCATCAACTCCAAAGTGTGCGTTTGAATTCTCTCGCCATCGAGTAGAATCTGGAGCACTGGAGCCACAACAATCGCGTGCAGCCTTTAATGCTCAAAGAATTAGAGTTTTGAATGCTCACGACCTCGAGTTCTGTGCACATGAGCTCTTTTGTCCCTCTCTTTCTAAAGGATAACCGTATGAGTGCCGCCACCCGGACTATTATTGCCTGTGAGCATTTAATGATGGTACTTGAGTTGTAGATGGGTGAAGCCCCCAACGACCAGAGGAGGACCATCTAACCGGAAACCCCGCTCATTTACAGCTCTGTGCATCAAACTCACCACCTGATGTATACGCGCACGGATTTAAGAAAAGTGCACGGTTGATACTGAATAGGAGCATTGAACGGGACGCCGTGGATCCCACTCTTTCTAACATATAGTCCACACATAGGCGGCCTGATTGGACCTACCTGAAGGGAGCATTTTCTGCCCGCGTATGCCTAGGCGCTGCCCTTCCGCTCAGAGAAAGAGAGTGTTTCCATATTCACAGAAAAAAAATGAGGGTGATATCTTCAGAGAAGTTGCATACTAGGCTTGATCTCGTGACCTTGTAGTATTGAGGGCTTCCTATTATCCAACATAGCAAGGCACGTTCAAAAGAGGAGAGCTCCAACGAGGGTGGCATCCGAGGTTCGAACTCTTGATGTCATAAGAATAGCAATCTCCTCTATCCATGGGGCGAAGCACCTCTTGCAGGAGCCATAGCCAACGATCATTTGATAGAAGTCCATCGTGTATGGAGTTCAAACCCGCAACTTCATCATATACAGAAGTGTGCTTATCCAATTAAGCAAGGGACTTCACACATCGGCCGAAAGAACGAGCAACGGAGGATCAAAGATTGAAGAGCCTAAGAGAGTTCAACCGAGGCGGTGAAATAGCGAATCGTCCAAGGTGGCCCATGCCGACCTACAACTAGAAGCTGATATCAAAAAAAAAAAATCGGGGAAGTACTGGATTTAATTATTCATCTATTTTCCTTCAGTATTAGAAATGGCATTTTCTTATTTTTAGTTGATTCCAAAGTATTCACTGAATTATGGGGGATTCATATGGAAGTAACATGCTATTAGATATTCCTAGGCACGAAGAGGATAATGCACCACACGAAAGGGGTAGACAAATAGATTACACTGCAGGTCTTCCAGAAATAGGCCAAGAAGAAATGTAGAAATTAGATATTTATAAAGAGTTGAATGGTTTGGATGAAAAAATGAATGATATCTAAGCGGATATGTTCATTGTTAAAGAAATCCAAAACGAGATGGATACGCTTCGTACTTCAATCAATGAAGTTCAAGGGAAGATGGAACAAATTCTTAATACGATTTGTTCATCCTTACCCTTACCTGCACAAAGGGGTTCCTTGTCTATTAGACCAAGGAACCCATCACCTAGTAAAGGAACTAATGCCACTTTACCCTTGCATAGTAATGTATCTTTAAAAAATAAAGATAATGAAGTAAATCCTCCTCATACTGCCATGAAGTCTAGAAGCGTGTCTTTTGCAAAAGACTTAAAACCACCTCATTTTTCAGGGGAAGATAAAGACCGAAACAAAGATGCAGTCTTGACATTTTTAGAAAAATGGCAAGACTTGCATGCGTTTAAAAACACCCCTAAAGCTTATCAAGTCCTAGAAACAAGTTTATCACTTGGACCTAAGGCTTATAAGTGGTGGGTGAACTTAAAGGATTCTCAGCAGTGCGCCATCTATTCTTTGCAGAATGTTGTTCGTACAGGGTCGCTCCCTCCAGCCTCTGCCTGCCCAAGTGAATTCTCGCACCTAAAATCTGTGCTCCGGGCGATGCACCCTCAAGGATGCCAACTTATGCTGTTCTTACATGCTATGCCATGTGCCTCAAGAAATGGCACGCACTACTCCAGATGGGACCACAAAAAATGGCGCAGGTTCCTCTCTTCCAACAACTACAACACGTAAATAGTCCAAATCAATTTCCTCATTGGGCCTTACAATTGTAATCTCAACCGCGTTGGGCATAATACCTTTGCTTTAAGGACACAAGGGATGTCATGTACTTACTATGCCTACGTTCATCTCTACTTTCAATTAATTCAAACATCTCTTGCGAGACTAGGCCATATGCCGAGCTTCCTTTAAAAAAAATAATAATAATAATAATAGAGACATGCAAATAAATGAGTTCACCCATACTAAATTTTGAGAGCGCTATGGAATTATGTTACATGTTTTGGCATAGGTTTTCATGATTGTACTTATGGTATTCCTTCCTTCAAAGAGATGGGATTACTTTGGTTATCTGTCATAGCAGCAATGCTTTATTATGGTAAAGTTTTGCTTCTGAAATGACTTCTCGAAAAGTTTTTTTTCTGAACAACTTTGTTGGATCTATTTTTAACACTATGGACATGGTTTGATATGTTATTTTAGTGTTTATTTTCATCTCGTGTACTAACCATGGCTATGATACTAACTAAATTTTCTATGTTGTATTGTGATTTTAAGAACGGAAGTTGTGGCTGAGGCCGCCTGCTCTCCTATATATGCTTGAATTAATTAAAAGTACAATTCACGGCAGGTTTGGTGTCCCTAGGACCTTGTGTATCCTACAAAGTAGGGGTTACACGTAGAGCAGGGACAGAGTTATAGATCCCAAATGCCCACTAGGGTAGAGCTTGGAAAGGGATGATCTTGAGGCTAAATGTGAAAATTGGTTTGACAGGCCCAAAGATCAAAGACATGGTTTCACTAGCCCCAAGAGAGCTTGCAATTAGTGCTTGAAGCATGGGGATCAGCAGGTCTTTGCTTGAAGGCCATAGGACCTAAGGCCAATCATCCTTCCAATGGAGGAAGGGAGGTATCCATGACGTCCATGTGTTGAACTCACATGTCCCCCACCTATGAGGCGATTCTAGCTACTATGCCACACATGTGCATATTTGTATTTGAATTCTTTTTTACTAGATGAAGTTCAGATGAGCCTATTCTCCCTAGCATGAATTAATAAAAGAAGAATTAAACAATGAAGGGGCATAGTGCCCAAGAGACACCTCCTATCCCATAGAGTAGGGGTAGGATGGCTTGAAGGAAGAACAATGATGATGTCCAGACAATGGTGGGAATAGTAGGTTTTAGTCATTGCAAAGGATACAAGAGAGTTAGAGAGAGTTATAGAGAAGGTTTATAATCTTTTTGTTCCCCTCATGGGTGGCCCACTTAGTGTTTATGATGTTGTTTTTGAAAATGAAAATCCAATGGTCATGGGTGGCCCACTTATTTTTTATGATGTTGTTTTTGAAAATGAAAATCCAATGGTCTCTGAATTGGATGGGACTTCTTAGAGTTATAGATTATTTTGCCTAAGAAGGTAAATATATTTTTCTATATGTCATTCTTTTGAAGGTTTGTCAAAGTTGAGAGCACATATTTCTTTCCATATCTTTGAGAGTGCTTTTCTCCTAATAGCATTCCACAAGGAGAAACAAATTCTTCTCGAAGATTCTTTTGCCAAGGAGAAACAGAGACTTCTCGATCGACCATTCTTTAGGAGGGTGTCCAAAATTGGAGGCACACCGCTCCCCCCAAACCTTTCAAAGGGTTTCCTCTCTTATCGCATTTCATAGAGCTATAAAGAAGCCAATGGCTTCGCCCAAAAGCGCTTGCTTCTAGGTGATTTGCTCCTTCAAACTCAAGATATACCCCAGGGTCTGCGAGAGCCAGAGAGACTTGGGGCAGGCAAAGAAGATGTGACTGAAGTCCTCAATGTTGTGATGGCAATGCTTGCACCACGGCACAAACCACAAATTTTGTTAGCCTTTAGATTGTTCCAGATACCATGGTGGAGAATCTGCCACATGAGCATTGACTTCTTGATCTCGATAAGGGGGTGCCAAATAGACATGAACTTCGAATCCCAATGTAGGCTGGACCAAGTCAGGCACCACTTCTTATTAAGGGTGATATGAAGGTCCATGTTCTCCTTGATTCTAGGAATTTTGGACAAGCGATTGCCATTGTGCCAAATGAGACCCTCATGGCACGGCACATCTTGCCCACTCAGGAGATGGGTTTTTGATCGTTCCCATGTGATGCATCTGCCCTCAAGGAGAGTCCATTGTTTGTAGTTCACTCTTATTTGAGGGTCTATGTATTCAATGTTGATCCACTTATCAATTTCTTTTTTTGAGAGGTGTTTCCAATGTCTAAAATCCTTGATCTAGAGCCTCTTAGCATTTTGGAGGTCCTAGCAAGCCACACCCCTAATGACGTTGATCAGAAACTAGATTGAGTACTCCTTTTCTCTCATACATGCCGCCCATTTCCAATCTTCTCTGATTCTAATAAATTGTTTGAACTTGTTCCAACTTTTCCATAGGAAGCGCACAAGATTTCAACCTTTAGGTGAAACCGAAATCGAAGAGAATAATAAGGTAAGGAAGCCCAAGTCCTTCCAATGAGGGAAGCCAACCAGTGTAATCTTGTTCTTGTTCTTGAAAATAAGCTTGGCCCAAGAAGTCTCATAGTTGCACCAAGCTCGATGATCCATTTTGTCGCCAACTTGTCAGCCATGCCTTCAATATCGATAATGCCCCGACCGCACAATCCTTTTGGCTGATGCAGGTGCACCATTTAATTCTTGGAAACCCCCCTTCTATTGTGGTCCCCCGTCCAAAGAAAATTTCTACAGATTTTCTCCGATTTGCTAAGCTCTTGATCCTTCGGTCTCTAGCAAGAGAGAAACTAAATGGTTGAGGAGATGAGGAATGTATTAATTACCATGGCATGGCCTACGAGGTTGATTTGCATGCCCTTCCAATACATTAGCATGTTGTCTAGTTTGCAGAGGACCCAATTCCACCGTTGCTCCATCGAGACACCAAAGCCCATCGGAATACCAAGTAGGCAAAAAACTCTACCCCTCGGGAGAATTTGGAAACCATGGTTCACCATTAGTAGGGGTGGAAATCCAAGTGATGGCTCTAAAAGCGGTTTTTGAATGGTTTATTTTGGAGCTTGATGCCACACAGAATGTGTTAAGGCACCCCCAAAAGGTTTCAATGTTGGTCAAATGGTTATGCGCAAATGCATTCATATCATTTGCAACTAGCCTCATGATCATCTAGCCTTGGTTGAGAGGTAGAGAGAGACCTTTAATATGACCTGTTTCCAAGTGATGTTGGACAACACTGCTCAGCCCCTCTGTGGCAATAGCGAAGAGTAGCGGGGCCAATGGACACCCTTGCCTAAGTAGAGCATTTTAATTTGATAGCCTTCGATAGCTAAGCATTGATATTTATTTGTGTCAACGCATTTCCCATGCATTAGAGTAGTGATATTCTTTGTGAACTTTTTATTGAAGTCGAGGTCTTTAAGGGATTGGAGGACAACGTCCCATTCTAGTCTATCATAGGCTTTATCAAAGTCAATTTTAAGAATACCACATCTTGCTCGGACGCTTAAGCAAAATTGAAGGTTATGGTTTCTAGTATTGATCTACCCTTGATGAATCCTTTTTGGTCGTCACAAAGCCACCTCTTCAAGTGGTAAGAAATTCCAGTTGGCAATTACTTTTGCAAGAATCTTGTACCCAGTTTGAAGCATCGTGATCGGTTGCCTGTTTTCGATCCTATTCTTATTATCTTTTTTATGGATAAGCTTGATGACACCATTGTTTAGGCATTCGAGAAGCGCATCAAAGGCCAATGCCTCTTGCCAAACCAAGCACAATGGAGATGAAAACCATTCTCCTCAGTTTGGGGAATACCATTAGAGACATCATAACTTGAATTATATTTTTGAGAGAAAAAATTTTCTTCAACTCTTCAACTTCAACGAGATGAGGAAAATTTTTGCTCTCAAAAATATAATTCAAGTTATGTTCAAGTTATGATGTCTATAATGGTATTTCCCTAAGCCCATGCTCCAAGTGAGGAGAATGGTTTTCATCTCTTCAATATGCCTCTTCTAAGGGGACTATATCCTAGAATTTATCTAAAAAGACGAGAATCTTGGTGATATGATCCCTACCCGAACCATATCGAATTTTGCACTTGATAAATTGGACCTTTTTCATATTACATAAGTAATATTACACACGTAATGATAAGGGTGGATTAGAAAGCATCCTTGCCCGATTCATCACTGAGCCTTTATGGTGTTACAATCGAATCATCATTGAGCCTTAACTACTTAATGTTTTCTTGGATTTGCTGGAGACGCTCATGTTTCTGCACTCCCTGCAGCCGTCAATCTTGCCATGATCGTCAATTACTGTACTGATGTATGCGTCGTAAACAGTCATAAAAAAAGAACAAAAGATCTACACGTAACGCAGTGCTGCTTAACTTTTGTCTTTGGCTATGATTTCATGAGAGTATTATAACAATTAAGAAGCATAATATGATGTCACCTTCCAAGTGCCCAAAGCAGACTCATTTCCACCGGCTGTTTGTTTTGTCATTATGTGTGGATACCACTCTAGTTTGGGTAACAAGGACATGACATGTGCCATCATCTCTCTCTCTCTCTCTCCATTCATTTACGACAAGTTATATCTGGACACTCTGTTTGGGCACCAGAATGCAATTGGCAAATTCTAGGTACACAGCCCTCGGCTGTGCAGGTGAACTTATTTAGAGAGAGAGAGAGAGCATGGACAACTTAATTACACAGACCAAGACACAGAAGTTTCTTCGTTCTGATGTGGCGCTCACAGAGCTGACAAGAATGCTGGCAGTGTTCGCCAGAGAGCGCGATTGGGAGAGCTTCCACAGCTCCAGAAACCTTCTATTAGCTCTATCTAGTATGTATATCTATATGTTTCTGTAGGAAGTGAGCGAAACATACTACACGGAAAATGTAAAGAAATTTATAGAGACGGAAAACTGTTCGCTTCCTCTATCTTCCCCATCATTGTTCTGTGAGTCTGGAGCATGATGTCCCGTAAAGAGTAGATTGAAAGGCAAGTGTAAACATTCTGCTCATTGTAAACTTTGGGGTTGTGGATGCTGCAGGTTGTTGAACTGGGGGAACTGTCAGAGATGTTTCAGTGGAGAGGCGAGGTACCGCCAGGATTGTCTAATTGGAGTGCGGACGAAAAAGAGCATTAAGAGGACCAGCTGTCGGACGTTCTCCTGTATTTGGTCCATCTGGCGGACGTGTGCAATGCAAATCTTGGTGAACCGGCGCTGGAAAAGCTGAGGAAGAATGCTTCGAAGTACCCTGTTGATAGTATGAAATTGAAGTACCCTCTTCATTGCAAAAACTGAGGAAGAATGCAATGAAGAGGAGTTATGGTAGTCCGCTGACAGCATTGGACAACGACGCTGGGAAGAACTGCAGATACTAATCGTAAACTGCCAATCCCTTGACGATGTCCATGTAAGCATATGCGTCAAATATTTCAGATATGTTTTGCTGCTATATCATGAACTGTACATTCGAGATAGACAGCTTATAAAGCATTGAATCGCTTTGCATTCTGCAGACTTCAAGCCCCGGCTCCTCTCTTTCTCTTTCTCTGTTTCGCTGTATTCTATTCGTGATCTACTACGTACTTCTTTGTATTCTATTCGTGATCTACTACGTACTCAGTGTTGGAGCGTTGTTTCCATAATAATCAAGAAGCCGTTTACTACGCGGACGTGTCCTGTGGTGTTAGTTATGCGTCTGTTTGGTTTCTTCACTGAGTTTCCTACAATGGCGATACTCAGCGATGTTTGCACATACTCAGCGACATGTTTGTTTTCTGGGATCTTCCATCGCAGTCCTCTGCGTCTGTCCATCTCCTTCTTTGCGTACTTAGGTGTATACATTATTATTTCTGCTGGGGTCATTTGGTAGAAACCACGAACACAGGCTTGAATAGCTTTCCCTTGTCGACGTTTCTTTATATGACATAAAAACTAGCATGGCTTCATCATAATGAGGCTGAAGAGGTCCATCTGGAAAAGCCATTACAAGCTTCGAATCTATCTATTATAGAGATCAAATGCCTCGAAAGAATTTGATGTTAAAGGATTCTCCTTGCTAGGATTTTTTATGCTTCCATCAATGCGTTTTCTTCAAGAAAAGACCAATGTAGTACCAAGTTCCTTGAATTCTCTTAATTGATGATCTCTTGGTTCTCACTTAACCAACTTGTAGTGAGAATAGATTATCCTTGTCGTTAAATTCCTTTTTTTTTAAGGCACCCTAGGGCTTTTAAAGAATCTTCTTATTGCTTAAGTCTAATCATCTACGTAACGCTTTTTGGATCTCATCTCTAGAAATTCAATTTAAGGTTAGACAAACCGTTGGAGACTATATACTTGAAACTTATATCTCACTCAATTCTCTTGGAATTTTTTATCTATTTTTTTTATTACAATTATCTTTCGGGATCCTTTCTAATCCTAAGAGGATGGTACGTTACTTATGCATGCCATCAAGTTTCTTACTAACCAACATCTTGTTGCTTTCTTAACATGTATTATCCAGAAGATGTTTTTCTTACACTCTCTAGCCCATCATGTTTATCCATGATTTCATGTTCATGGAAATAATATCACCAATTTTCTCCAAATGATGATTACTTCACCATTTCGTTTCCCCTTTGAAAGACTTTTCATCCTCAAGAATTAAGAAGAAGCTCAAACTTATCTAAAATGAAGAGATATGGCTGAATTCAAAATCAATGATCAAGCTATAAGTATTCAAAGTTGTGGTGAAAAAGTCAAGTGTTATAGCTCATGCTATCTATCACAAAACTCAAATCGCAAAGAAATCTTTTGCTTTTTCAACTTTGAATTTATAATTTTCTTGCAGATACTCTAGAAAACATTTTTGAGATTTTTGTTAGACTCAAGAATGATAGGCAATAGATGGTTCAATGACATGCAATAGATGGTTGAACCACGATTAGGAAGTAATCCTCAACCATGGGTTTTGGGGCAAGTAGTTAGACCATCATACTCCTAGCTAGTAGGTCATGATTTTGATTTCCACAATCGGTATCAGAGCCTAGGAAGTAGGCTTGGGCAAGGTGGATGGAAGGTGTGCATGTAACATTGGACAAAGACTTGTATTCCCCCGGATTGTTGATAATTTGAACTATTACTTTTCCTTCGATGGGTAAACTTTTGTTGTTGCCAAGATAGACTTCTCCCGTGTGCTCTTCGAGTTCTTGAAAGGAGTCCTTGTCTTTGCACATATGGGAGGTAGCTCTGCTATCAAAGATCCACTCATGTGGGGAGCTAGAAGTAACTAGTGCATTGGCTTCTGTGGAGATGAAGAGTTTCTCACTTGAGCAGTGGGATCTATGTTGGGATCCTTTGGATACTTGCCTAGATGTTGAAGCCTTCGACGATTGTTTCTTTTTATAGCAAAACTATTCTAAGTGTCCTGATTTTTCATAAAAATTACAGGTGAACTTCTTCGATGAAGTATGTGATCCTTGCTTAGATCCATTGCTAGCCTGATGACTTGTGGTTTTGCCCTTATTGAAGGGACCTTTGGTCTTCATGGCAGATTCCTGGGCCGCGAAGGAGCAAGAGTGGACGAACCTCTTCTGAGGATAAGACTTGGCCGCGATTATACAAAGTTATGAAAAATATCTCGTATGACTTAGGTAACTTGTTAAGAAGTATAATGGCCATGTCTTCACTAGAGATCTGACTACCACATAGTGCTAATTTACGTCGGTAACCCTCAAATTGGGCTACAACATTGGTAATTGTGTCGTGTGTCCTAATTGTCAAATTATGAAACTTGACCTCTAAGGCATATATCTTCGAAGGGATTTTGTCCTTCATACAAAGCGACTAATGTATCCCAAGCATCCTTGGATGTCTTGCAGGCCATGATATGTCCTTTCGTCAGTTCATCGCAGGCAAGTAACAGCTCACCTAAAGCTCTTTTGTCCTTGACATTCCACACATGCCAATTATCTAAGTTGGTATCCCTATTGGGTTCGGGATATGACCCATCTAATACCTCATGAAGAAGATTCGTATAGATATAGGCCCGCATGATATCTTTCCATAGATTGTAATTTTGTCCATTGAGGCATTCATCCTTAGGCATAAAAATAGGGGTGAAAGAGGATAACAAGTTAGCCATGGGTGATGAGCTACCTTCACTTTTGGTCATTACAATGCTTTGAGGATAAAGTGTTTAGAAATGCTATCAAAAAGATCGCTTCAAAATAATTGCAAAGCATGAAATGAACAACTGGATACCACACTTACAATTCTTGGGGAGGGAGAGAGGGCTTAGAGTAGCCCTGCACTTGTACAACACCAAGATAAATTGACGCGAGAGGAGGGAGATTAGATTAGCCCGTTAGTACACCAATGGAGCCTTAGGGTAGGCTTAGATACTTGGAGAGAGTTCGATGGATGGGCTTAGCCTAGCCTCCAATCCACATCTGCACACACAAAAGAGTCTTCTTCTTATATTCTTGATGTACAAAGATGGAGGCACTTAGTACCTTGAGTGTGCCACAATAGAGTGGTGGTACCCGTGAGAATTATATAATCCTTGATAATGTGGTTTAAAATAAGATAAGCATTTATGCACAAACCGTCCAAGTGAGCCGAATAAATTCAAATTTGGAACAAACCATTTTTCATGTCATCAGTCCTATTTGTATTTAAAATTTAACTCCTATTTTGATGGTGCAGTATCTGCCATGCCAAAGGATTAGGCATGAAGGATTATGATGTAAGCCGATCATGTGTAAAATATCTCTGATCTAATGCTAGTTGACCACTATTTCTTTACAACTACACTACCCATCAGCTTCACGGTGTTTATGAGGTTGCAAGCTTTGGGGGCTCAAATATAGATCCTATAGCTTGGGAAGACACGAAATGCAAAGGGGAATCCCGTTTTCTTGCAGAGGTTCGTATTAGAGTGCGAAAATTAGCCAAGGCATTGGAGGAAGATTCTTTTTGACTTGTTGTTTATCATTATGAGGGCCCAAAGTTTCGACTTCAGCTGTCAGTTCCAAAGACAATCTGACTTGCGCGCTGATTGCTCTAGTAGTTCTCTGTTTGGGTTAGAACGTTCTTTGCTAATATTGGTGCAAGTTGACATGTCGATTACATCACTACTGATGTCAAACGACATGCGATTCTACTCCACGACAAATGTGGAGGCACCCTGTGGTGCAGTTGCGCCAAGTGAAAGCTGCGAGAGGAGCTGTGGTTGGAATATGCTTTTGAGAGGAGCACAGTGTGTGGTACAGATAGCCTCATTCCTCAGCCTTCTGGGATGTCAGAAGTTGATGGTTGAACCATAGTAGTGATGCCCTACAATTGGAGCAGCTCTCCAGAAAGCGTGGCATTGCGGTGGAGCGCACACGGGCATCCGGTACTATATGGGCCTCGATGGTTGGGGTCGCTTTCCTTCCCCTTTCTGCAGATTGTCATACCGTACATCCTTTACCAGGTCGCTTGCGGTGATGAGAAGCTCGACGGCCAGAGTGGAGAGTCTTCGAATGCTATTGCCAACATTATAGCAATCTATTCCTTTCTTTTGTCTTCTCCTACTCTCTCTCTCTCTCTCTCTCTCTCTATATATATATATATATATATATATATATTACAAAGAGTCCATGTATGCAGAGGTGCTGTCCGTCTACTACAGAGATGTACTGGCACTTGGCGCGCATACAGAATATGATGCCAGGAGGAGGACAGGAGCGAGAAGCACGAGGGTGATAACAATACCAGTAAGGGCGAGGCCCTCGAGCACAAAGCCAACAATCTGGTTGGAGGCAGGGCTGCGCTTCCTCATTTGCTCGAATATTTCCTCCGTGTGATCTGTGGTCTTACGAGCTTGCTCGTTAAGGCACAAATATGCATCTTTGAATGGCTCTTACGCTCTGTCACCTCTCTCTCTGTTGGCTGAGAGGAACAGCAGTTCATAACAGGTGTTCTATTACATCAATTACAAGAGAACCAATAATCTGCAGAATCGGGTGTCAAAAGGCTACAAAAGTTCCATTGCATACATGTAGCAAGATTGTGCAGCTACACATCGTGAACGTTCAAGCCTGGAGGAAGCCATCACTTCAGCTTGTCAGTCTTAGCAGAGTCGAACACACACAAAGTGTATACAAATACTTCTCATATCTATAGACACTTCATAGACATGAGATGCTAGAGTGCTAACGATATGAGTCATTTGGTAGAAACCACCCTAAGGATAACGATATGAGTCATTTGGTAGAAACCACCCTAAGGCTTTTAAAGAATCTCTCTATTGCTTAAGTCTAATCATCTACTTAACGCTTTTTGGATCTCATCTCTAGGAATCCAATTTAAGGTTAGAAAAATCGTTGGAAACTATAATATACTTGAAACTTATAGCTCACTCAATTCTCTTGGAATACTTTATCTAGATTCTTTATTGCAATTACCTTTCAGGATCCTTTCTAATCCTAAGGGGATCGTACTTTAACTTATGCATGCCATCAAGTTTCTTACTAACCAACATCTTGTTGCTTTCTTTTTCTTAACATGTATTATCTAGAGGATGTTTTTCTTACACTCTCTAGCCCATCATGTTTATCCATGATTTCATGTTCATGGAAATAATTGCACCAATTTTTTCCAAATGATGATTACTTCACCATTTCCTTTCCCATTCGAAAGATTTTTCATCCTCAATAATTAAGAAGAAGCTCAAACTTATCTAAAATGAAGAGATATGAATGAATTCAAACTCAATGATCAAACTATAAGTATTCAAAGTTGTGGGGGAAAAGTCGAGTGTTATGGCTCATGCTATCGGTCACAAAACTCAAGAACTCTTTTGCTTGTTCGACCTTGAATTTATAATTTTCTTGTGGATGTTCTAGAAAAGATTTTTGAGATTTCTGTTAGATTGAAGAATGATAGGTAATAGATGGTGCAATGACGTGCAATCGATGGTTGAACCACGATTAGGAAGCAATCCTCAACCATGGCTTTTGGGGCAAGTGCTTAGCCCATCATACTCCTAGCTTCTAGGTCATGATTTCAATTTCCACAATTGGTATTAGAGCCTAGGAAGTAGACTTGGGCAAGGTGGATGGAAGGCACGCATGTCACTCTTAAAGATGATCCCATGAAAGATTAGAGTGTATCTCCCAATCCATAGGTCATATTTAGACATGTAAGATATCATTGGAAAGCTCTCAGAACAAATGTTCCAATGCAAGCACTAGATTCGAGGATCCAAGATACCTTGCATGGGTGAGAACCAGGTTCAAGAGACCAAGGTGGAGAGCAAGGTAGGTCCATAGGTTAGTGGCCAAGAAGCCAACAATAGATCCTTGTAAAGAATGGAACAACTAAAAAAGAAAACATATTTACTGTGTGAAAATTTGTTATTTAAAGGAACAAGTATTCCTATAGGGTTGCATTTCACTAGCCCTACATTTCACGGGTTCTTCATATAACAGTGTAGTCTAAATGCCTCCAAACCATCTTCATACAACTTTTTACGAATTGTCCACATCTCGTTGTTGTAGAGCAGGTGGAAGATTCTTTGTTCCTTTTCTAGCCACCAATCCCTCTACACACCTCTTGGATTCTAGACATTTTCAAAGAGAATCTTCAAACCTTGGGAAGGGTCTTGGGCGACCCCGGGCAATCCTCACCCTTGTGGCTTGGAGGAACTCCCTAGGCCACACCCTTGGGTTGGAGAACTCAACATCAAGAAGAGGTAAACTCAACATCAAGAAGAGGTAAACAGGTAATGAGTCACGATATTGGCATGAGCAATTGAAATAAAAAATCTAGGCATGACCAAGACTTTTGAAGCAAAGGCATTGGGAGACCTTGGATTCAAGACAACCAACTAAGGTAATCCTTAACCCTACAAGTATGTGGAAAAAAATGTACTCATAGGTGGGCTCTAGCTATTTCGTCACCCTTGCGCCCATGTGAACCTCTTTGAAAAAACTCCAATCTTTATTCAATAAGATACCACTTTGTTTTTTAACTTAGTAAAAAGTATGGAAGTTGAACGCTCCATCTATACACTTTCAAAGTGGCATGGGCGACGCCATAATTCTACGAAGATCCAACTACATCTATGCAAAAAGGGCGACGCCTTTTTTTTAGGAAGTCAATAAGTTAATTTAGTGTAAAGCAAAGAATGGATAACGCATTGTTTTGATAATAGCACAAGAAGGGCGACGCCAAGTTTTATGGGCAAGCAATATCACATAAAACTTCCATTGTAGGCGACACCAATTTGTTGCGCTTGTTGCAAGATTGGGCGACCACCAATCATGAAAACCAACCACCATGAAGACCTCACTTACTAAGGTGACCACCATGTGGGTTCGTTGCAAACTTGGGCGACCTCCTCATCATCTTCAAGTCAAATTAGGGTGACCACTCATGTGGGTTTGTGCAAACTTGGGCGACCTCCTCATCATCTTCAAGCCAAATTAGGGCGACCACCCATATGGATTTGTGAAAATTGGGCGACCACCCAATTCTTGTGCTACACCTCACTACCTAAGGCGACCATTCATGCAAATCTAGGCGACCACCCATTTTTGGGATTCTTGCAAAAAGGGTTGACTAGCCATATATGGGTATAATCCATGTTGGGTGACCACCAAGAAGATGTGGGGCGACCAATTGTTACATCATTTGGCACCTCCTCTTCACTCTCCTCTCTTCCCAAGGCAACCACCTCCAACCTTTCCCCTCCACCTCCAACTCTCATTGGGCGACCTCCAACAAGGCATCTTCAACCAAGGTGACCACCGTTTGCTATATGAAAACATTCAGCATAATTTCAGGTGTCTACCTATTTCCTCTCTCATCATCATGGAAACAATTAATGCAAATCAGGCACCTCTCTTTAAACATGGAACACATGGGTGACTTTTTTTTTCAAGGTAATTGGGCAACTACCACCTATTCAGTTGGGGTCCACCATGTGCGACCTTGGGTGGCAAAATAAAGTGTGAAAGTGAAAATCAATGCAGGGAATACTGCCGCCAAGCTTTGCTGGTGTTAGAATCTCAAATTGGCGGCCTAATTGAAGTTGGCTACCAAATCCATAATTAGCCCACTTCTGAACCTCTTTGGCCACCACTTTGGTGCATGTGGTAGTTAAGGCCGGGATTCGGCAATGCTACCCCTAGCCTCTCTGGAGTCCACATAAACAGATTTCTCCCACCCATTTGGGGGGTGTGGATCTTTGGGACTATTGCGTATCATCATTACCATCATTTGTTGATGCTAGTTGATGCTATTTTTTGGTCTACTCTCTACACTTTATTGTTATGGGCACACAATTGGAGGTCACTCTGTGGTGAGTATATAGAGCGTGGGCTTCTCAGTGGAGTTGGTGATTAGCATTACAAGGTGATTGAGTGGCTTGGATCTAGTCATTTTGTATGCATCGGTGAATTTCTTGTGGATCAAGTCATCATCTTTGTTGTATTTACTGTGTCAGTCAGTGCTCTTGTACTGCTTCTGGTTAGTTTTTGGAATGGCCTGCTAGCCCTCTGTTTCATCCTTTTGAAGCATTGAGGCCTTTCGTAATCGTTTTCTGAGTTAAGAAGTTTGGTTTCCTCTCTTGTGAGCACTTGTCATCGATCCTTTCTTCATGATTGTACATTTCCTCTTCTGTCGGTGTCTCTGTTGTCAGTGAATGTACCTCCATGGAGGAATGTTATAGGGTATACCTCCCTAAGGAGAACCCCCCTTGAGTAGACGAAGTACTAGAAGTGTATACAATCTTATATTACTGGAAGTGGGTACCCCAGTACATCCTCTATAGTTGTTCTAGTGGTTGAGTGTTTCGTCTCTTGAGACAGAGGTCTAGAGTTCAATCCCCAGGTTGGACATGTTATGGCTTTCGCCAGTTTAAATCATTTGAAACCTAGTTGTAAACTTGTCTAACCCATGCTTTGTGGGATATAGAGGGGTCCCATGGGTACTATGCTCATTCACTTGTACAATTGTTCTTTCAAAGTTAAAGCTCAAGGGAGTATGCGCTTGACAAACCTCCATATGAAAGAAAAACTTTCTATGAATTCTTAAATGATTTTTGTTGAGCCTCGAGGCCCCCACAAAACCTATATTTCCTATCTTCATTTGTAATGTCTTCTGTATATTCCACAAGATTGGCCTTCAACGCTCAAGGTATGATAAGCTTCTTGCAACAATTATGCTTGCACACTCTCATTTGGGCTTATGGAAATTGCTTCCCTAGATCTAGTGATCTTGTTTGGGCTTATGGACATTGCTTCCCTATATCTAGCTAGCCTTCGGGCTCATTTAAGTACTAGTGATCTCGTTTGTGCTTATGAACATTGTTTCTCTAGATCTAGCTTCGTGGGCCTTCGAGCTGTGTAACCTAATAGTGCCAAGTGTTTAACTCCTACTTTTTGGTATATGGTGGGTCCCATGATCTTGTTTGGGCTTAGGGACATCACTTCCCTAACTCTACTTAATGGGCTCGAACGAGGCTTTTGCACATTGCTTCCCTAGGATCTACCTTGGTGGACCATCAAGCTCTCTAACCTGACAATGCTAAGTGTTTAATTCCTTCTTTTTGGGATATGGTGGGTCCCATGATCTTGGGCTTAGGGACATCGCTTCCTTAACTCTACCTTGATGGGCCTTTGAGCTTTGTAACCACATAATGCCAAGTGTTTAACTACTACTTTGTGGGATATGGTGGGTCCCATGGGTGCTCTATATGCCTTAATTTATACCTTTCAATTAATTCAAGCTTAACCTAGAAGAGTAGGTCTGAATTACCAATTTTCCTTAATAATAATAATAATAATAATAATAATAAAGTAATAATAAAAACAATAATAATAATATGACCAACATGTATAGCAAACTAGTTCAGCAATTTGCCCCTAGGGTGGGGGTCATGAGTTCATCCCCCATGGTGGATATTTCCTTCCCATTGATGGATGGTGCTCATTAGCCTTCCAGCTGAATCAAATGTTGGCCTTTGGGCACCCTCGTGATGATTCGAACTTTGAACACTTTTGTATCAAACCTTTGAAATAGTTCGAACGAATTTCCTCATTCGGCCTTAGGGCTTTACCTTTGAACTTTGAACACTTTTGTATCAAACCTTTGAAATAGTTCGAACGAATTTCCTCATTCGGCCTTAGGGTTGTCCCTTTCAAAGCTTTACCTTAGTGGGCTTTCAAGCTTTGTAATCTCTACCATGCCAAGCATATAACCCTTGCTTTAAGGATGCAAGGGGTCTCATGGGTACTATGTACCTTCATCTGTACTTTCAATTAATTCAAAGATCCCAGGGCAGACTAAGCCATAGGCCAAGCTTCCTTTTAAAAAAATGAAAACCAATAAGGATCTAAACATGCAGGTTAATGAGTTCTCGATAATTATTTTTCATAATGAAGCAAGTATAGTGGTATGCATATTAGACTTATTCTAGATTTCCTCACGAATTACAAATTTAATAGTTAATTAATTTTCATAATTCTAGTGGTATAAATATTAGACTTATTCTAGATTTCCTCACGAATTACAAATTCCTTCCCTTGATAGTGGTGGTATTACGTGTTAAACTTGAGGAAAGGTTTTTTGAAACTATGTTTGAAAGCCTAAATTTTTGAGAGCGCTATGCAATTCTGTTACATGTTTTGACATCGGTTTTCATGATTGTACTTATGGAATTCTTTCGTGGAAGAGATGCGATTGCTTTGGTTATCTCTCATAGCAGCAATGCTTTATTATGGTAAAATTTCGCTTCCGAAATGATTTCTAGTTTTTTTCCGGACAACGTTGTTGGATCTATTGCTAACACTATGGACATGGTTTGATATGTTATTTTAGTGTTTATTTTCATCTTGAGTATTAATAGTGGCCATGATACCTATACATTTTCTATGTTGTATTGTGATAAATAAAAAAGCAAGTTCTTCTTGAGGCCTACTCTCTTAGATATGCTTGAATTAATTAAAAGTACAATTCAAGGCAGGTTTAGTATCCATAGGACCCTCTACATCCTACAAAGTAAGGTTTAGTATCCATAGGGTGTAGACTAGCCCATTCTCCCTAGCATGAATTAATAAAACAAGAATTGTACAATCCTTCCTACACTTCCCATACCACCATACGTTTGTATTTAGCATAGATGTGTGACTTATGTTTATCTTCAAGTCTAGATACATTAATCTGTCCATTATAGAGTATCTATTGATCAAATGTCTTGAAAGAATTTGATGTCAAAGGATTGTCCTTGCTAGCATTTTGATGCTTCCATCAATGCCTTTTCTTCAAGAAAAGACCAATGTAGTACCAAGTTCCTTGAATTCTCTTAATTCAAGATCTCTTGATTCTCATTTAACCAACTTGTAGTGAGAATAGACTATCCTTGTTGTTAAATTCCTTTCTTTTTGAAGCCACCCTAGGGCTTTGAAGGAATCTCTCTATTGCTTAAGTCTAATCATCTACTTAATGCTTTTTGGATATCATCTTTAGAAATTCCCTTTAAGGTTACAAAAATGATTAGAGACTACATACTTGGAACTTATATCTCACTCAATTCTCTAGGAATTCTTTAACTAGATTTCTGATTACAATTATCTTTGAGGATCCTTTCTAATCCTAAGGGGATCGCAATTTAACTTATGCATGCCAGCAAGTTTCTTACTATGCAACATTGTGTTACTTTCTTAACATGTATTATCTAGAAGATGTTTTTCCTACACTCTCTAGCCCATCATGTCCATCCATGATTTCATGTTCATGGAAATAATTGCACCAATTTTCTCTAGATGATGATTACTTCACCAATTCCTTTCCCATTTGAAAGAGTTTTCATCCTCAAGAATTAAGAAGAAGCTCAAACTTATCTAAAATGAAGACATATGGCTAAATTCAAAATCAATGATCAAACTATAAGTATTCAAAGTTGTGGGGGAAACGTCAAGTGTTACGGCTCATGCTATCTATCACAAAACTCAAATCTCAAAGAACTCTTTTGCTTGTTCAACCTTGAATCTATACTTTTCTTCCAAATGTTCTAGAAAAGATTTTTGAGGTATCTGTTAGACTCAAGAATGACAAGCAAATGGTTGAATGACATGCAATAAATGGTTGAACCACACCCTAAGAGGGAGGATTAGGAAGTAATAATCAACCATCGCTTTTGGGGAAAGTGGTTAGCCCATCATACTCCTACCTAGTAGGTCATGACTTCAATTTCCACAATCGGTATCAGAGCCTAGGAAGTAGGCTTGGGCAAGGCGGATGGAAGGCATGCACATCACTTTTAAACATGAGCCCATCAAAGATTAGAGTGTATCTCCCAATCTATAGGTTGCATTTAGATGTGTAAGATATCGTTGGACAGGTCCCAAAATGAATGTTCGAGCTCAAGCACTATATCCCTGAGGATCCACGATACCTTGCATGGGTGAGTACTAGGTTCAAAAGACGAAGGTTAAGAGCAAGGAAAGTCCATAGGTTAGTGGCCAAGAAAAGCAAGGTTCAAGATACCAAGGTTGAGAGCAAGGCATCTCTTTATGCAAGTGGCCAAGAAATGGAAAGGTAAGGCTCAAGACGCCAAGGTTGAGATCAAGGCAAGTTCGTAGGTAAGTGGCCAAGAAGTGAAAATGCAAGATTCAGGAGACCTAGGTTGAGAGTAAGAAGGTTCAAGAGACTGTCCAATGGTGAGGACATCAAATTAAGGGGAGATCAAGGATTGATCATTGAGGAAAATGAACTCTAAAAGGGGAAGAGAGTTTTAGGCTCAAGAATGATAGGCAAGATATGGTTGAACCACACCCTAAGAGGAATGGTTAAGAATTAATCCTCAACCATGGGTTTTGGGGCAAGTGGTTAGCCCATCATACTCCTAGCTACTAGATCATGAGTTCAATTCCCACACTATCATTATGTGACCATTTTTTCCTTTAAAGTACACAAATTCTTTAAGGATATCATCTTCCACTTGCACTTGTCATAATATATCCATGCAATGAAATTTTTTGTGTATTTGGGAAAGCTCTTGCACTAGAAAATATTCAATTCTTTGGTCTTTATTAATTCACAAAGAATCGGATCATTTTTGGATGTATTAGGAAAAGTGGCCTAGTTTAAGACTTGACGTAGTATAAGAGTGCAAATTGTGACGGATTCCATGTTTTGCACAAACCATGAAATGAGAGAACTTGCCTATTTCATTTAGGACTTCAACCTTAAGAACATCAAGCCACAAATCAAAAGAACTATGAAACTCTTCTAAGAGCAATGTGTGCTCAAAGTTTCATGACTCATTGTGGTCTTAGTAAGTTTAGCATGCAACTTTCATATTGGTGCAAAGTAAACTTAACGCACACATATTGAACTTTAATACTCAATTTTGTGTTTACGATGTATGAGCTCCTCATGTTTCGGTTATCCTCTTGGATGGAATCAAAATGAGAATATAGATCAAAAAAGTCATCTTTCGCTAAGTGGATGATGGATTAGGTATGCAGTTCAAGGTTATATTCTTGAGATGCAATTGCATTCTAAAGAGTTAAACCTTTATGTTGTATACTAGCCTTGAGCTACCCTTGGAAAACATGCTAGCCTCTAGTCTGAATGTTGAAGTTTGAAGTATTTGGAAGCACGTGAAGAGAAAAAAGAAGAAGAAGAAGCTTGGACCTTAACACACAATACTGAATGTATTACCACTACAATGTACAAAGATAAGTAACCCATTAAGGTAGCAACTGTATATACAAGCTAGGGAAAAAACCTCCTAAAGAGGGGAAAAAGTGCCCCAACGGTCCTAGAGTGTTCACACACATCACTACCTAAATATATCAACAAATCCTCCTTGGAAGTGATGTCGTGAACAAGGAGGTGGCACTCATGTGTAAGGAAGTGTCAAGCTATGTGGAATCAATCCACAAAAGAAAGTAAGCCCAAAGCTTTGCGAAAAGCTTCAAACTTCTCCCTAGGCAGAGCCTTCGTAAAAAGATCTGTGATGTTCACCTGCATGGGCACATATGCCAAGTGAAGAACCTCTCCCTTACATAATGATAATGCACCTCAATGTGCTTAGTGCGAGCATGGAATGCAAGGTTCCCCACAACTACCAATGTGCTCTAATTGTCAGTGAAGATGGTGGTGGCAAAAGACTGACCAACACCCAAATTAGCCATAAGGCATTTGAGCCACACACATTCAACAGTCGCTATGAAAGTTGCCCTATACTCAGCCCCACAACAAGAAGTGTCCATAGTAGGCTCCTTCTTGCTCAACCAAGATATACATGAGCTACCAAGCATGAAGCAAAAGCCACTAGTGGACCCATGAGTGTCATAGCAACTAGCCCAGTCAGAGTCAGAAAAGCATGTAAATCTGGTAGTAGTGATCCCCCTTGGGATAAAACAATCCAAGTAGCTGGTACCCTTAGTGTCCATGTGAAAGGCCAAATGGCCATCGAACACTTATTTGTATATGTTCTTTAATAAAACATATCGTGGCCTGGTTAGTCATACACATTAAGTTTGATGCTTCTCCCAAGTGACACCTTGAACCGTACGTGACTACAATTGAAATAGAAGCCATGTGATTTCTCTTTGGAAAGTATCCACATGAAGGACACAGGAAAGGACACATGGCTAAAAGTTAAAGCATGCAACTCTTGGACCTTTGGTATATATATGGGTGGAGTTGGATGGGTGGATACGTACTCACTTACTCTCTGGTGGATGCCACACTCTTGGAAGGAGTTTTCACAATAGTGGTATCAAAGGCAAGTTCTTTTTCAAGTACTTGTAGTATTTTCTTGATTCATGTGGAGGCAATCTACTGGAGGCTATAGGAAAGTTCCAAATTCATCATTAACTACATCGTTATTTTTTTTTTTGGTGTAAATTTTTGCCTGCTCTGATTTCTACCACGAGAAGCCTAAAGATGGTTAGGTAAAAGCCCTAGTTAGTCAATAGTCAAAGAATCTCCAAGAGCCCACGTGCATAGCAAGTCCTCATCAACTCCAAAGTGTGCGTTTGAATTCTGTCAAGGCCGAGTAGAATCTCGAGCAGTGGAGCCAAAAGAGTTGCGTGCACCCTTTAATGCTCAAAGACTCAGAGTTCTCAACGTCGTCGACCTCGAGTTCTACGCACATGAGCTCTTTTGTCCCTCTCTCTGTAAAGGATAATCATCTGACTGCCGCCGCCCGGAGTATTATTGCCTGTGAGCATTTAATGATGATACTTGAGCTGTAGATGGGTGAAGCACCCAACGACCAGAGGAGGACCCTCCAGCTGACGACCCCACTCATTCAAAGCTTTGTGCATCGAACTGACCACCTGATGTGTGCGCTCACACATTTCAGAAAAGTGCACGGTTGACACTCAATAGGAGCATTGAACGGGACGCCCAAGACCCCTCTCTTTCTAACATATAGTCCACACATAGGCAGCCTTACTGGACGTGCCTGAAGGGAGCATTTTTTGCCCGCGTATGCCCAGGCGTTGCCCTTCTGCTCAGAGAAAGAGAGTGTTTCTTGATTCACAGAAAAAAAGGAGGGCGATATCCACAGAGAAGTTGCATACGAGGCTTGATCTCGTGACCTTAGTATTGAGGGCTTCCTATTATCCAACATAGTAAGGCACGTTGAAAAGAGGAGAGCTCTAGCGAGGGTGGCATCCAAGGTTTGAACTCTTGATGTCCTAAGAATAGCAATCTCCTCTATCCACGGGGCCAAGCGACTCTCGCGGGAGCCATAGCCAACGACCATTTGATAGAAGTCCATCGTGTATGGAGTTCAAACCCGCAACTTCATCATATACAGAAGTCCGCTTATCCAATTAACGAAGGGACTTCACACATCGGCCGAAAGAACGAGCAACGGAGGATTAAAGATTGAAGAGCCTAAGAAAGTTCAACCGAGGCAGTGAAATAGCAAATCGTCCAAGGCGGCCCCTGCCAACCCACAACTAGAAGCTGATATCAAAGAAAAAAATCGGGGAAGTACTAGATTTAATTATTCATCTATTTTCCCTCAGTATTAGAAACGGCATTTTCTTGATTCTAGTTGATTCCAAAGTATTCATTGAATTATGGGGGATTCATTTGCAAGTAACATGTTATTAGACATTCCTAGGCAGGAAGAGGATTATGCACTGCAAGAAAGGGGTTAGAAAAATAGATTACACTCTAGGTCTTCCAGAGATAGGCCAAGAAGAAATGTAGAAATTAGATATTTATAAAGAGTTGAATGGTTTGGATGAAAAAATGAACGATATCCAAGCGGATATGTTCATTGTTAAAGAAATCCAAAACGAGATGGGTAGCCTTCGTACTTCAATCAATGAAGTTCAAGGGAAGATGGAACAAATTCTTAATACGATTTGTTCATCCTTACCTTTACCTGTTCAAAGGGGTTCCTTGTCTATTGGACCAAGGAACCCATCACCTAGTAAAGGAATTGACGCCCCTTTACCCTTGCATAGTAATGTATCTTTAAAAAATAAAGATAATGAAGTAAATCCTCCTCATACTTCCATGAAGTCTAGAAGCCTATCTTTTGCAAGGGACTTAAAACCACCTGAATTTTCAGGGGAAGATAAAGACCGAAACAAAGATGCAGTCTTGGTATTTTTAGAAAAATGGCAAGACTTGCATCAATTGAAAAACACCGATGAAGCTTATCAAGTCTTAGAAACAAGTTTATCACTTGGATCTAAGGCTTATAAGTGGTGGAGGAGCTTAAAGGAGGCTCAAAGAATCCCAGAAACTTGGAATCAATTTGAAGAATTCTTCAAAAAAGAATTCTTACCAGAAAATGAGGATGAAAGAAACTCGGAAGAATGGGACAAAGCCCTTCAAAGAGGATGTCCCCTTTCTCTATATATTTCTCATTATCGAGAAATAGTACTTAAATTGCAAAACCTTGATGACTTTCATAAGGTAAGAGGTTTTATCCGTGGTCTCGACAAGCAAGTCAAACATGAGGTGAAAAGAAGTGCTCCAAGAAGTTTAGAAGATGCTATTAAGTTAGCACAGATCTATGAAGATCATCCTAAAACTGGAACACAACCACTTCACCTTGTCAGAGATAATTCATTAGGGGAAAAAATGAACCCTGCATGGGCCTGGTAAGGATCCCTAATTTTTAGGGATTAAGCTTAATTCTGTTCTTGTTTAAGGGGACAAAGTGCATTTAATAGGGCACTTTTTAGTAGGCTGGAGTAGGCTTTTTTTTAGGCTTCAATAGGCCTCTCTCTTTCTTATTCTAGAGAGAGAGAAAGAGAATCTACTTTCCACATCATCAAACTCGTACATGTATTTGAATAAAAAAATGAGTTTTTTTAAAAAGTCTCATTTTCAGTGTATATTAACTCAAAAGAGCTTATTTTTTAATATATATGTCAGAAGTTACTTTTTTGGGCCCATTTTCTGAAGTTTCTTTTAGAAAAAGTATAATTTTCAAACTCCCTCCAAAAGTAAGTGCCACATCATCAAATCCGTGACTATGCTTCCCCCAAAAAATGACTTTTTTCAAATTTCATCATTTTCAGCCATACTCAGTGGAAAAATACACTTTAACCCATACACATACAAGAAAACACATTTTTTGAGCAAAACCTATGCTTTAGACTCCCTTCCAACCAGTTTTTCATCTTTGTTTTTGATATTGTTGGTCATTAGCAAAGATGGTGTTGACATGTATCACAAACTTCACAGTAGAACGTCCTCATGCTCCTGCATCAACAAGTATCCATGTTCGTGTGCCTAGAGAGTTTGCTCCAAATACACGATGCAACAATGATGCCAATTCTCAAAATGAACGTCGTGCAGCTGGAGAAAAAAGTATTGATCTTTGGGCTCATGGTTCACTCTATCCTCTTGATCCAATATCTTCTTACCATCCAACATTCCATAACCTCTCAACTTTACTTCAGTTCATTGGTGCGGGTGAAGCTGGACTATTAGGTTACTGCAAGAGATTATCTACACATTCACTTGCTACTGCTAAGTATTGGTTCCAACAACATCACATCCATCATATGAGGGTGGTCACTTTAGAAAGCACAATCATATCTTTACAAAAACAACTTGCAGATTTGGAACAGGATACTGAAGCAAAACAAAGCACAATTTCAAAGTTAACTGCCAATCTCCAGCAGCTGAAAGAGACTCCACTTGGTATGAGACATAGGAAAAGATCATTGTCATCCTTTGAAGCTCTTTCAAAAGGTGGTGGAGCACGCAAACGACGTATATATGCAACAAGGTGAGTGTTTGTTTTACTTTTATATGTTTTAATGAAGATTTGTAATGGAATATTTCATTGTGTAGGTCGTTTATTGAAGACATAACTGCTTCATCAACAACACAAGACCAATTCAAGCTGATGAATAGTTGTATAAACACCAAAGAAATCACTTCTGCTTTAGACTCACGCATAGGAAAGTGTATTAGAGTTGTTGTTGAAGCTGAGTTTTCAAAGAAGTTAAAAAATCTTATCACAGTGCAAGATGTGCAGGCAATATGTGACGAAGCAGGCATCAGTAGAAATGGGTATACTGTAATGTACACCCTTCTCAGGCAAGCCTTACAATCACAAGGTATTTCTCAAAGTATATTTCCATGCCCATATAAATTGTCTATCAATAAAAAAACTTCAAATGAGGATGTGACTCGTACTATTGGACAATATTTATTCATAGAAGAAACTATGCCTGCCTCTATTTATCATCCAAATATTCCCAAGAAGCAATCAAAAATCCTATCTACACAAGGATTTACTTACACTAAATTCAACAATATATTTGTGGATCTTCAGAAGCTTCAACAAGCAATGGTTCACTTTTATAGTTCAACAATCAAAGGTACCCCTACTACCTTTTATTTGGTGTTGAAGTTCTATTGCATTCAAGTGTCATATTAAGATAATGTTTTCTCTTTTGTGCAGACTGTAATGTTAAGTTAAAGTTCATACTGAAGCTTGATGAGTGTCAAATCATAAAGGGTCGGCGACTAGAAAGGTTGAGTGTGACGCTAATGAACGAAATTATGGACCATGCAATGAGTGATGAAACTTTAGGAGAGAGGGACCATTTGACTTACAGTGTGCAATCAGAGAGAGATATCTGGTGGTTAGGTGCTATAGAAGTTCCCAAAGAAACAAATAATGTTATTTCATGGATTTTTAGTAGGACTTCGTGGATTACGGAAGTAATCTCTTCTCAAATACATGGGCAAAAGCTTTTTGTAGATGATATAGGTGATTTTGATGTAGAATGGCATTTGGGTGGAGACCTTAAGAGTATAAAATGCATGTTAGGTTGTAAACAAGGAGCATCTTCTCTCTATCCTTGCCCATATTGTACACAAGGTTACAAAGGATCTAAGAGACAGTCTAAACATGCAAGGGCATTGACGAGAGTTGATGACTCTGAAGAAATTGATGAAACAGACTCATTGAATCACAGGGAATGGGAGATATCACTTTTGAGGTGTCCAATGTTACAGGAACCGACTCGTGATAAAATAAGCAATGATTGGAACCCCATTATCCCATTTCCATTAGTCAATGTTCACTTTTGTACTTTGCATGCATTCATGAGGATCTTTGATAGGCTTTTGAAGCTCCATGTTGAATATGCATTTGCAATGAAACCACTAGAGAGTTCTATAATAGCAATCCAGAAAATAGAAGATCTTTTGAATTCTATAGGTTGTCATGGTGGCCACGTATCTTTAGTTGTTAAGAAGTATGGTGAGTCTCAAGAGATTTTACAACAAGTTTCAATGACTGGGAAGAAGGCACGACGTTTCTTTAAAAAAGATGTGAATAGTCAAGATGATGGGAAATGGGAGCTTTGGAAGGACCTCTGTTCAATTACAACTGACAATGATAGTCAGGTTGATCTCATTAACAAGCGAAAGAAGGTTTGGTCATCGTTCGATCAATTGTTACATTTGATGTGTTTGGCTTCCACTAATGCTTCACAACGAGAATTATTCCAAGTGACTTTGAAGGAGTTTACACAGTCATTCATCTTATCTTGGGGAGAAAGCAACATTACACATTACATAGTAAGTTATTGCTTACATTTTTTTATTTGGTCTTAAACACTATGTGTATATCTTATTGACCAGATCATAGCATATTCTTTTTGCACATGGAGCATATTTTATGAATCGATATGGGTCACTGGACATTTTTAGTACACAAGGAATGGAGAAGTCACATTACAGGGCTAGAGGTGTTTACTTTAAAAACACTCGTCATGGGGGTGGTCTACTCCAATCAAACTATTTAGAAGAAATGTTCAATTGGTTCTTTCGTGCGACATTTGCTAGAAAATATGTAATGGAAAAGGCATGTGAGTCACAACTAGCAAAGATTACACGAAAGCTACAACATGATATTGCAAGAGAGAAGTGGATGTCATCGTCAGGACCCGAACATCATGCCCAATGGCGTTCACAAAGAGTCCGCGAGGGTTCTGCTTGGAAATAATTTCCAAACTCTTAAAATGCATTATACTTTTCAAGGTTTTTATAACCCCTTTCACTTCAAATAAAATTCTACTATTTTTGTGAATATACTTTTAATGTCTTAAAACTAATTTTTATCCATTTAAATGTGAACAGGACAATTCTTAAGTGAAAGCCTATAAATAGAGGTGTCCTTCCTCATTTTACCACTTTACAATCTAAGAGAATGGCACGCACAAAGCAGACTGCTAGGAAGGATCATGTCGTCTACCCTAGCCATGTGCAAGGTACTCAGCGCCCAACATGGATGACACCCCACAAGAAGCGTCGAACCACAAGCCACTCTTCAAGACGAAACTCAGGTGTAGGGACACAGTCCGGTAGCATTGCATCGCGGGGGGATGAAGGTTCACCAGAGAGAGATGTATCCCAAGAAATAAATTATTCCCCTTCTGCATCTCATGATGAGCCCCCAATCAGGACACCAGTGAAGGCAAGGCCCAAACAACGAGGACATAGACGAGTTGTGATTGAGACATCAAATTTATCGAGTTCCTCAGATGAAGAAAGTATAAATGAGCCACCATGGAACAATGATGATATCCCCGTGAACCATCGAGTAACACAAGGAGGCAAGACACTCCCCCCAGGACAAGGACAAAGACCAACCGATGAGGAAAGAGAGCAAGGTCGGGCAGAGGAAGTAAATGATGAGGCAGGACCATCTAGGCGTCCTCCAAGAAGAAAGAAGAACTATCAACCACGTCGTAGACCACAACGACCACAACCCAACATCCCCCCAAATGCAAGAGCACCACAAAGGCGCAGAAAGCAAACCAGAGCCTTTGCGGAGATTCGACACTATCAAAAGTCTGTGGAGCTTCTGATTCCACGAAGGTCATTTGCAAGAGTTGTGAAGGAAGAGATCCAACGCTATTGCGCTGGACTTCGTATCCAAGGGATAGCCATTGAAGCTCTACAAGAAGCTGCAGAGGCGTATCTTATATCAATGTTGGAGGACTCTAACCTATGTGCCATCCATGCAAAGAGAGTGACAATACAACCTAAAGATTTGCAGCTAGCTAGGAGAATTAGAGGGAATGACCATTAACCATAATTTGTACTCCCTTGTTTGGATAACCTTTTGTATATCCCATACGATGAATATTTTGTAAAACCCAAATGATGAATATAATCTTTGTCTTGTCATATTTGCTCTCCCAAATGTTTATCTCTTAGTGTACATGTTTTGAAGTTTATTTCTCCTATGTTTGTAGGTGTGTTTTTCCAGTACATCTTTGAAGTGTTTTTCATAGTTGTATCATTCTTTTTTCTGTACTTGTTGTAAGTGGTAATGCTATTTAATGCATTTCATGGCCAAGAAATGCCAAAAAAAGGCCTGCCACAGAAATGCGGGGATGGGCCCTGCAAAAGTTTTGCAGGGCCTATCCCCGCGTTTCTGTGGCAGGCCTTTTTTTGGCATTTCCAAGCCATGAAAACCCATGCCATGCACATGGGGGCATATGATTAGCCTTGGCTAGAGTGCACTGCATGCTAAACCCCTGACCAATAGCTAAAAAATGTTTATGAACATACATACATGCACTGATTTACTGTTGCATGCTTATATGCACCCAGAGGAGTCTTAATTTTCTCTAATTATTGCATATAAGAAGAGTGTTCCACATTTCCCCAAGTGAAGGTGCTAATTGAGAAGATAGACTTGCAATACAGGTAACCTAGTGCATAGGATGGCCTAGGAATGCAAAAAAAAGGCCTGCCACAGAAACGCGGGGATGGGCCCTGCAAAAGTTTTGCAGGGCCCATCCCCGCGTTTCTGTGGCAGGCCTTTTTTTTGCATTCCTTAGCCATTCCATGCATTTTGGGCAACACAAATTACAAGAAACAATGGAAAAAGACTGATTAAACTGTGCAAAAGTTATGAGATTGTCAAACCATAAAGATATAATAGAATGAATGCACATGGAAATTGGAAAAACAAAACATTGGTATTATAAAGTTTTTACAATTGGCTCTTGGCCTTGAGCCTCTCCACTACATTCTTTCTGCTCTGAAAAGATAGAGGCAATTGGTAAGTCAAAACTGATTGGGATATTAATTGAGGGTCTGTCAATCCAAGACCCAAAGCTATTCCTATTTGACCTAATATTTTTCCTCTAAAGTTAACTCCTAGGGTAGTAAGGGCAAGGGACTTCCTAACTAGAAATATACAATTGGTCCCTTGCATTATTGTAGATAGGCACAAAACTTTACTCAAGGCCTTCATACACCAAGTCATGAAGTGTCCTTGAGGGGAAAAGTCCTTGTGGATTATTACAAAATCTTCCTTTGGCAATTTTCCAATGTACTGTGCCAAGGAAGAGCCATGGCCCCGGGAAACACGGTCACCACCACTCCTTGCTGCAAATTTATCCACTTCAATTGTTTCCTGCACATAGACAATCATAAAATTAAATAGATACATCTTTTATGAATATGAGACAACCATAAATGTCAGTAGAGACTTACATCTTGAAGCCTGTCTTCATCCTCTCCTCTTCCCATTGCATCTAGTGGAATTGATGAATGGGCCATGCCACTTTGCTCCACAACAGGGGATGTTGGAATCTTCTTCTCCAAAATTCTTTCCCTTGCTGTGGCTAGATCTTCTTCACTGGCATCTTGGTTGGCATGGCTCAAAATCTCTTCACACACAAATGCAATGGTGTCCGCAACTGATTCACCAAGTGGAATTGTTGCCTTTTCGATAATGTCAGAAGTGTTGTCCATGGGAACATCCGAGGTTGAGCTGAAAATACTAAGGCATTCGTCGAGGCGTAGACCGAATGCCTTCTCAATATCATGCAGGAACAAAAATTCCTCTCCATCAACAAGTACAACTGAAAACATTTCCATCTCTACCTCTAGTAGAGTGGGTTCCACGGGGTCTAAGTTGGAGGGTGGACTCTTCTGTGTACTGGCTTCCTTTAATTTGTCCACTACTCCTTGAGGAAATTCTCTGGAAATTTTTTGACTCTCTTCTAATAAGTTGAGAGCTTCTGTCTGGGGTTCCTTCTTGTCATCTACAAAACCCCCAGTAACAAGATGGGGTAGGTCCATGGGTGAAGGTTCGGGCTCCTCATTGACAAAAAAGATTGTTGTTGCTATGTAGGAAAGGTATTTTCTTCCCATTTTCCTTTTCTTATTTAATTGTTTAATTAAGGGCACTGTGTCATCTAACAGGTGCCCTGAAGCCTCAGCAATCGCCATGAAACGCTTTAAGCGCTTCGCAAATGCCTCATCTCCTTTATGAATGTAAAAAAGCAGGTCACAGGGGACCCATTTACACTCATATGCTGGAATATCTATGGCATATCTTAAAATATAGAGTTCCATAAAATCTGTGATCTCATCGATCACATCGGAATTCATGGCTATTGTCCCTTCAAGATTAGGGACTCTACAGACTAGGTCATACAAATCCGTACGACCATTGTAGTCTGTAGTTTCCAAAAACTCCATGAATAAATCTCGAGGAGATTTCATGGGAGTGGAAGTGCTAGCAGCCATTGCTTGCGCGCGAGATTTCTAGAGGCTTGCAGTCTGTGCTTTCTAGCTCTTTGAGAGTGCAAATGTGAGAAATGAGCACATAGAGCCATTTTTATAGCAGTTTCAAGTTTTTAAATTGACTGGGCCCACTTTTAAAAGTATAGAATAAAGAAGTGCAATTTCAAAAAATGAGTTTCGGATGACAAAATAATGCACAGAAAAAAACATGGGCAACCACATTTCAAAGTAGTGAACAGAATTTTTGACATTCCAAAAGTTTTGAAATTATCATTGCAGAGAATAAGGTATATACAATATCTAACATGAATCAATTGTCCTACTTTTTACAAGGTTCTTGAAAGTGCAAAAACCATGAGATACAATGACTAGGGCCCAAGAAGTGACATTATCAGGTTGCAAAAGAACTATGACAATGAGAGCTCTGTTCCATCTTTGCTCCAATCTACAGGGACTTTCATTTTGTATTCCATTCTTCTGCCCACCTGTAATCAATTTGCAACAAATTGAAGTCATTAAAGTAAAATAAACAATAACAAAAAGATTACTTTAACAAAAACATGAAACATTTCTCACCTTATGTCCTTGAATTTTGAAGATGGATTGAGTTAGTCCTTCAAACCCCATAATCATCAAGTGTTCTCTCAGATTAGCCAAGGTCCAATGATTATTCACTAAAATAGTTTCTGTTTCATTGTTGGGCAATCTAAGCTTTATTTCGAATGAATGCAAAGATCCCTCTGAACTTTGAAATGGTATCCATTTGCCAAGTTTGCACATCCAACGATCATAGTAGAATTTGATGTATAATGAAGTACGTTGTTTCAAATATCGAAATGCTATACCTGTTCCACCTATTTTACAGAGATATTTATCACCTTTTGCAATTCCTTCCATCAAACCCCAATTTTCACCAAGAAGACTTTCGACTTGCTCATATGTGATATCTTTACACATGAACATGGTGGAAGTCTCTTGGAATGAGAATCCTTGGAATAAATATACAAAACAATGAATGGGAAAAGACCAGTGCAAACCTATAGACCTAGACACTTTTGTGAATTTCAAAGAGTCATGTATATCCATTACCATCTTTTGCTTCAAAGATGATACGGACCATATATCAGGTTTTGGCCACTCCAAGCTAAGAAGAGAATGTATTTCAATTCTCTCTAACCTTCCAAAACCATTCATTGTAGAGGGTACAACATATCTATGTGTGTAAAAGAAAAATCTATCATGGTAAAGTTGAGCAGGAGATATATTTGGAAAGACTAGTGCACCAACATCTGCATGCAATGCCTGGAAAGTACCTGTAAGACTATGAAGTGGTTGCGCTTCCACCAAAGTAGAAGGAAATACATCTGAAACAAACAAAAACATATCTAAATAGTTCAGAAATATATCCGACACAAGAAAACATAAAATATTGTAGAGTAATACTTACAGTTCACAGGATATCTCATACTACTAGAGTTTTCAAGTTTCATAGTTGCCATTGCAAAAACATGTTGTACAATAGCAACCATCCCATTGTCTCTATGCTTCTTGAAGCCAAGTAACTTTTCCTTCCAATGAAGATCTAAGTTTCCACGATCTCTAACTCGATGAGGCCCAACTCTAGAGGGTTGCATGTACACCCATGCACCTTTGGAGTACTCATGTGATAGCCACTTCCCATCTGTGGCTTTGATATTGTGACATCTTAATGTGAGGATTTCATCTTTTGGTCGCCTAGAAGCTTTAGATGTTGCCATTGAAGCTAAAGGTCTTCAAGCTACAACAGTAATTCGAGATAGGAGATGCAGGTAGGTTGGAGTGTAGAAACAGGAGCTTCAATGGTGTGCTACAGAGTGAAAGTAGTGGGAAAAGATGACTTTTTGGGACCTGGGTATGAAAATGTGAGGTTTAGGAGGGAAATAACTCTTTTTTGAGTATTTTTGAAAAAACTCATTTTTTTCAGCTCAAAACATGCACGGATTTTGAATTTGGGGTCAAAAAGAGTACTTTTGACCCTAAAAAGTAATGGGGGGTCCATTTTCAGGTGTTATGATGAGTTTTTTAACTTTTCAGAAATTTTGAATTTTTGGGCCCAACTGAGTTACGAGATTCATTCTCTCTCTAGAGGCAGCTCATTAAATAAGGGAGAAATATGTCCCCTCTCCACCCTTTATCCTAGTATTTTATAGGGCATAGACTGTGGCCACCACCCTCTTCTGATTGGTCCATCACTAATCACTCCTTAATCTAAAAGGCCCATTCAGGGTTCATTTTTTCCCCTAATGTAAAAATTTAAACCGGGTAAAAGAAAGCTAGGCACATTCAAAAAAGACGACTTTAAAACCCCTAGACCTTCACAACCATGGATGAAAGCAATGATGTATCCCATATGTTGGTTGTTGAGGATAAGTTGGGTGGTACTTATTACTCCTTGGCACAGACATATATGATGCATCATAAATCGCTAGCAAAAGGGCTATGGAATATTGTGTAAGGGGTTAAAAAATCTCCTATTACACCTGTAAATACAATTATTGAAGGTGATGAATATGGTATTGAAGATGATGATCTTCAAATTCCTATTCCTATTATGGTTCCTACTCCCATATTGTAGAGAAACTTTGTTGGGATGGCGGAGATGCTCAAGCACATGCATTCATAGCTTTGCATTTCAAACATGTCATGATCCCTCACATTCACTCTTGCAACTGAAGATTCTTTTGCCAAGGAGGAACAGAGTCTTCTGGATCCATCATTCCTTAGGAGGGTGTCCAAAATTGTAGGCACACCGCTCCCCCCAAACCTTTCGAAGGGTTTCCTCTCTTATTGCATTTCACAGAGCTATAAAGAAGCCAATGGATTTGCCCAAAAGTGCTTGCTTCTAGGTGGTTTGCTCCTTCAAACTCAAGATATTCCCCAAGGTCCGCCAGAGCCGGAGAGACTTGGGGCAGGCAAAGAAGATGTGACTCAAGTCCTCAATGCGGTGATGGCAACGCTTGCACCACGGCACACCACCACAAATTTTGTTAGCCTTTAGATTGGCCTAGATACCATGGTGGAGAATATGCCACTTGAGCACTGACTTTTTGATCTCGATAAGGGGGTGCGAGATAGACATGAACTTCAAATCCCAATGTGGGCTAGTCCAAGTCAAGCACTACTTTTTATTAAGCGTGATATGATAGTCCATGTTCTCCTTGATTCTAGGAATTTTGGATAAGCAATTGCGCTTGTGCCAAATGAGACCCTCATAGCAGAGCACATCTTGCCCACTCAGGACACAAGTTTTTGGTCGTTCCCATGTGATGCATCTGCCCTGAAGGAGATCCATTCTTTGTAGTTCACTCTTATTTCAGGGTCTATGTCTTCAAAGTTGATCCACTGGTCAATTTCGTCTTTCGAGACGTGTTTCCAATGTCTAAAATCCTTGATCTAGAGCCTCTTAGCATTTTGGAGGTCCTAGCAAGCCTTATCCCAGATTATGTACTCCTTTTCTCTCATATATGCCGCCCATTTCCAATCCCTTTGATTTTAATAAATTGTTTGAACTTGTTCCAACTTTTCCATAGGAAGCGCACAAGATTTGAACCTTTAGGGGAAACCAAAATTGGAGAGAATAATAGGGTAAGGAGGCCCAAGTCCTTCCAACCAGGGAAGCAAACCAGTGCAATCTTGTTCTTGTTCCTGAAAATCAGCTTGGCCCAAGAAGTCTCAAAGTTGCATCAAGCTCTGCTGATCCATTTTTTCGCCAACTTGTCAGCCATGCCTTCAATATCGATAATGCCCCGACCCCCATAATCCATTTGGCTGATGCAAGTGCACCATTTAGTTTTTGGAATCCCCCTTCTATTGTGGTCCCCTATCCAAAGAAAATTTCTACAGGTTTTTTCCACTTTGCTAAGCTCTTGATCCTTCGGTCTGTAGCAAGAGAGAAAGTAAATGGTTGAGGAGATGAGGAAGGTATTAATTACCATGGCACAGCCTAGGAGGTTGATTTGCATGGCCTTCCAATACGTTAACATGTTTTTTAGATTGGATAGGACCCAATTCCATCGTTGCTCCATCGAGACACAAAAGCCCATCGGAATACCAAGTAGGTGAAAAACTCTACCCCTAGGGATAATTTGGAAACCATGGTTCACCAATAGTTGGGATCCGATGATGGCTCTAAAAGCGGATTTTGAATGGTTTATTTTGGAGCCAGATGCCACGCAGAATGTGTTAACGCACCCCCAAAAGGTTTCAATGTTGGTCAGATGGTTATGCACAAATGCGTTCATGTCATCTGCAACGAGCCTCATGATCATCTGGCCCTGGTTGAGAGGTAGAGAGAGACCTTTAATATGACGTGTTTCCAAGTGATGTTGGACAACACTACTCAGCCCCTCTGTGGCAATAGCGAAGAGTTGTGGGACCAATGGACACCCTTGCCTAATAGAGCATTTTAATTTGATAGCCTTCGATAGCTGACCATTGATATTTATTTGTGTCAACGCATTTCCCATGCATTAGAGTAGTGATCATCTTTGTGAGTTTTTTATTGAAGTCGAGGTCTTTAAGAGATTGGAGGACAAAGTCCCATTCTAGTCTATCATAGGCTTTATCGAAGTCAATTTTAGGGAATACCACATCTTGCTCAGATGCTTAAGCAAAATTGAGACCTTCCCAAATATCATTTATGGCTTCCAGTATTCATCTACCCTTGATTAATCCTTTTTGGTCCTCACAAAGCCACCTCTTCAAGTGGTAAGAAATTTTGTTGGCAATTACTTTTGCAAGAATCATGTACCTAGTTTGAAGCATCCTAATCGGGTGCCAGTTTTCGATCCTATTCTTATTATCTTTTTTATGGATAAGCTTGATGAAACCATTGTTTAGGCATTCGAAAGGCGCATCAAAGGCCAATGCCTCTTGCCAAACCAAGCACAATGGAGATGAAAACCATTCTCCTGAGTTTGGGGAATACCATTATAGACATCATAACTTGAATTATATTTTTGAGAGAAAAAATTTTCTTCAACTCTTCAACTTCAACGAGATGAAGAAAATTTTTGATCTCAAAAATATAATTCAAGTTATGATGTCTATAATGGTATTCCCCTAAGCCCATGCTCCAACTGAAGAGAATGGTTTTCATCTCTTCAATATGCCTCTTCGAAGGGGACTATATCCTAAAATTTATCTAAAAAGACGAGAATCTTGTTAATATGATCCCTACCCGAATCATATCTAATTTTGCACTTGATGAATTGGACCTATTTCATATTACATAAGTAATATTACACAAGTAATGATAAGGGTGGATTAGAAAGCATCCTTGCCCGATTCATCACTGAGCCTTTATGGTTTTACAATCGAATCATCATTGAGCCTTAACTACTTAATGTTTTCTTGGATTTGCTTGAGACGCTCATGTTTCTGCAGTCCCTTCAGCCGTCAATCTTGCGATGATCGTCAATCACTGTACTGATGTATGCGTCGTAAACAGTCATCAAAAAGAATAAAAGATCTACACGTAACGGAATGCTGCTTCACTTTTGTCTTTGGCTATGATTTGATGAGAGTATTATTGGATACCACTCTAGTTTGGGTAACAAGGACATGACGCGTCCCGTCATCTCTCTCTCTCTCTCTCTCTCTCTCTCTCTCTCTCTCTCTCCATTCATCTACGACAAGTTATATCAGGGCACTCTGTTTGGGCACCAGAATGCAATAGGCAAACCAAGACACAGAAGTTTCTTCGTTCTGATGTGGCGCTTAAAGACCTGACAAGAGTACTGGCAGTGTTCGCCAGAGAGCGCGATTGGGAGAGCTTCCACAGCCCCAGAAACCTTCTATTAGCTTTAGTATGTATATCTATATGTTTCTGGAGGAAGTGAGCGAAACATACTACACGGAAAATGTAAAGAAATTTATAGAGACGGAAAACTGTTCGCTTCCTCTATCTTCCCCGTCATTGTTCTGTGAGTCTGGAGCATGATGTCCCGTAAAGAGTAGATTGAAAGGCAAGTGTAAACATTCTGCTCATTGTAAACTTTGGGGTTGTGGATGCTGCAAGTTGGTGAAGTGGGGGAACTGTCAGAGATATTTCAGTGGAGAGGCGAGGTACCGCCAGGATTGTCTGACTGGAGTGCGGACGAAAAAGAGCATTAAGAGGACCAGCTGTCGGACGTTATCCTGTATTTGGTCCGTCTGGCGCACGTGTGCAATGTAAATCATGGTGAAGCGGCGCTGGAAAAGCTGAGGAAGAATGCTTCGAAGTACCCTGTTGATAGTATGAAATTGAAATACCCTCTTCATTGCAAAAACTGAGGAAGAATGCAATGAAGAGGAGTTATGATAGTCCGCTCACAGCTTTCGACAACGACGCTGGGAAGACAACTGCAGATACTAATCGTAAACTGCCAATCCCTTGACGCTGTCCATGTAAGCATATGCGTCAAATATTTCAGATATGTTTTGCTGCTATATCCATGAACTGTACATTCGACATAGACAGCTTATTAAGCATTGAATCGCTTTGCATTCTGCAGACTTTAAGCCCCGGCTCCTCTCTTTCTCTTTCTCTGTTTCGCTGTTTCTTTGTATTCTATTCGTGATCTAAAACGTACTTCTTTGTATTCTATTCGTGATCTACTACGTACTGAGTGTTGGAGCGTTGTTTCCATAATAATCAAGAAGCCGTTTACTACGCGGACGTGTCCTGTGGTGTTAGTTATGCGTCTGTTTGGTTTCGTCACTGAGTTTCCTACAATGGCAATACTCAGCGACATACTCACTGCTCAGCGATGTTTGCACATACTCAGCGACATGTTTGTTTTCTGGGATCTTCCATCGCAGTCCTCTGCGTCTGTCTATCTCCTTCTTTACGTGTTAGTTCTTGAACTGATTTCAAGTCAAAATCTTGACCATCTTACTATTTAACTTGTTTAACTTCTAGTTGTGAATTTCAATCCTTTTTTTGGATTTAATCTCTCTTCAAGGATAGTTTTAAAATCTCTTGGAATGATTCCAACATAACCATGTCAAGGCCAAATGTCCCACACCTATGGGAATAGAAGGTCTTGCGTCCCATACAACCATACTTTTGTATTTAACATAGATGTGTGACTTATGTTTATCTTCAAGTCTAGATACATTAATCTATCTATTATAGAGATCAAATGCCTCGAAAGAATTTGATGTTAAAGGATTCTCCTTGCTAGGATTTTTATGCTTCCACCATCAATGCCTTTTCTTCAAGAAAAGACCAATGAAGTACCAAGTTCCTTGAATTCTCTTAATTCATGATCTCTTGGTTCTCACTTAACCAACTTGTAGTGAGAATAGATTATCCTTGTCGTTAAATTCCTTTTTTTTAAGGCACCCTAGGGCTTTTAAAGAATCTCCCTATTGCTTAAGTCTAATCATCTACTTAACGCTTTTTGGATCTCATCTCTAGAAATTCAATTTAAGGTTAGAAAAACCGTTGGAAACTACATACTTGAAACTTATATCTCACTCAATTCTCTTGGAATTCTTTATCTACATTTTTATTACAATTATCTTTTGGGATCCTTTCTAATCCGAAGGGGATGGTACTTTACTTATGCATGCCATCAAGTTTCTTACTAACCAACATCTTGTTGCTTTCTTAACATGTATTATCCAGAAGATGTTTTTCTTTCACTCTCTAGCCCATCATATTTATCCATGATTTCATGTTCATGGATATAATTGCACCAATTTTCTCCAAATGATGAGTACTTCACCATTTCGTTTCCCCTTTGAAAGTTTTTTCATCCTTAAGAATTAAGAAGAAGCTCAAACTTATCTAAAATGAAGAGATACGGCTGAATTCAAAATCAATGATCATGCTATAAGTATTCAAAGTTCTGGGAAAAAAGTCAAGTGTTATAGCTCATGCTATCTATCACAAAACTCAAATCTCAAAGAACTCTTTAGTTTTTTCAACCTTGAATTTATAGTTTTCTTGCAGATGTTCTAGAAAAGATTTTTGAGAATTTTGTTAGACTCAAGAATGATAGGAAATAGATGGTTCAACGACATGCAATAGATGGTTGAACCACGGTTAGGAACTAATCCTCAACCATGGGTTTTGGGGCAAGTAGTTAGACCATCATACTCCTAGCTAGTAGGTCATGATTTCAATTTCCACAATCGGTATCAGAGCCTAGGAAGTAGGCTTGGGCAAGGTGGATGGAAGGTGTGCATGTAACATTGGACAAAATTCTTCGGGAGGGGGGAGGGCTTAGAGTAGCCCTACACTTGTACAACACCAAGATAAGTTGATGCGAGAGGAGGGGGCTTAGATTATCCCGTTTGTACACCAATGGAGCCTGAGAGGAGGCTTAGACTCTTGGAGAGAGTTTGGTGGGTGGGCTTAGACTAGCCTCCAACCCACACCTGCACACACAAAAGAGTCTTCTTCTTATATTCTTGATGTACACAGATGGAGGCACTTAGTGCCTTGAGTGTGCCATAATAAAGTGATGGTACCCGTCAGAATTATATGATCCTTGATCATGTGGTTTAAAATGAGATAAGCATTTATGCACAAACCGTCCAAGTGAGCCAAATAAATTCAAATTTGGAACCAACCATTTTCCATGTCATCAGTCCTATTTGTATTTAAAATTTAACTCCTACTTTGATGGTGCAATATCTGCAATGCCAAACAATTAGGCAAGAAGGATTATGACGTAAGCTGATCATATGAGAACTATGTAAAATATCTCTGATCTAATGCTAGTTGGCCACTATTTCTTTACAACTACATTACCCATCAGTTTCACGGTGTTTATGAGGTTGCAAGCTTTGGGGGCTCAAATATAGATCCTACTGCTTGGGAAGACAAGAAATGCAAAGGGGAATCCCGTTTTCTTGCACAGGTTCGTATTAGAGTGCGAAAATTAGCCAAGCCATTGGAGGAAGATTCTTTTTGACTTGTTCTTTATCATTATGAGGGCCCAAAGTTTCAACTTCAGCTGTGAAGTCCAGAGACAAGCTAACTCGCGCGTTTATTGCTCTAGTAGTTCTCTGTTTGGGTTAGAAGGTACTTTGCTAATATTGGTGCAAGTTGACATGTCGATTACATCACTACTGATGTCCAATGACATGCGATTCTACTCCATGACAAATGTGGAGGCACCGTATGGTGCAGTTGTGCCAAGTGAAGCTGCCAGAGGAGCTGTGGCTAGAATATGCTTTTGAGTGGAGCATAGTATGTGGTACAGATAGCCTCATTCCTAAGCCTTCTGGGATGTCAGAATTTGATGGCTGAACCATAGTAGTGATGGACTACAGTTGGAGCGACTCTCTAGAAAGCGTGGCATTGCGGTGGAGCGCACACGGGCATCCGATACTATATGGGCCTCGATGGTTGGGGTCGCTCGCCTTCCCCTTTTTGCAGATTGTCATACCATACATCCTTTTCCAGCTCGCTTACCGTGATGAGAAGATTGACGGACAGAGCTTGATCCGAAAGCAGAAAAATGTGTCTTCATACTCCCTTGAGCAAAAAGGGTACAAATGTTATAACCCACTCATATGATAGGTGAAGGTGAGCAAAGATGTGGTATTTGATGAAATGTCAAGCTTCTATGCAGATGCCAAAGAAGGACTGAATCTTGAACCAAATGACAAAGAAAATGTTGAAAACGCAAGTGCAAAAACTCAAGTTTTGAGTGGACCACATGCATCACCAAGCAATAGTTCGAACTCAAATCCATGGAGTGGAAGATTGCATGGAAGTTCTAGTCCAGCAAATTCATCAAATACATCTAAGAAAGGTAAAGAAAAGCTTTCTGCTGGTAGTAAAACATGTGCAGGTTTTGAAGATGATGGAGATTCAAGCAATTCAGAAAAGAGTCTTGATGAGGAGCTTGAATTGCCCTCTATGATCACTCCAGGAGTAAGAAGGGCACATGCAGATGATACAAGGAGAAGTGAGACAGGACCAAGAAGATATGGGAGGATGTGGAATTCAGTGCAACGATGATGTATGACATTTATATGACAAAGGTAATACAAGATGTTGAACCTTCTTGTTTTGATGATGCAACTGGAAGTGCAAATTGGGAAAAAGCTATGGATGAGGAGATCGTTGCACTTTATGGAAATGATACATGGAAGCTGGTTCCACTGCCACAAGGAAAGAAATCCATAGGTTGCAAGTGGGTTAACAAGGTAAAGCACCATGTTGATGGTAGCATAAGCATGTACAAAGTATGATTGGTAGCAAAAGGATATGCACAGACATATGGTATTGATTATGAGGAAACATTCAGCCATGTAGCTAAAATGTCTACTATCAGAACACTTGTTGCATTAGCTATAGCAAAAGGATGGACTTTGCATCAGATGGATGTGAAGAATGCTTCTTACATGGTGAGTTAAAGGAAGAAGTATATATGGACCAGCCACAAGGATATGAAGACTCAAAGCATCCATAATATGTTTGCAGGTTGCAAAAGGCTTTGTATGGACTGAAGCAAGCTCCTCGTGCATTGCATGCCAGAATTGATGATTACTTAACCAACATTGGATTTTCTATGTGTGATGTAGATCATTCACTATATGCAAGAAAGGCTTATGATGGCATCACGATTGTGGTTGTTTATGTTGATGAATTGATTGTAGGTGGTGATAATGAAGAAAGCATCAAAGAGGTAAAGCAACTTCTTATGTAGGAATTCGACATGAAAGATCTTGGTGTGTTGTGCTATTTCTTGGGCATTAAGTTTATACATACAGAAACAGGTATATGGATGTTGCAAAGGCAATATGCCTTGAATATGCTGCAAAAGTATGGTATGGCTGATTGTAAGCCATTTCTATGCCATTAGATTAGAATTTGAAGTTGGATACTACATCAGGTGAAGCATTGGAAAATGCTATTATGTACAACAACATTGTGAGAAGTCTTTTATATCTCACAATTACAAGGCCTGATCTAAGTTATACTGTTGGACTTGAAAGTCAGTTTATGTAGGTTCCAAGGAAGCCACATTTGGATGCTGTGAGGTGCACTCTACGTTATGTGAGTGCTACTTTGGATTATGCATTGTTTTATGAGGCTGGTGTAGATTTGCAGGTTTATGGATACATCGATGCAGATTGGGCTGGTAGCAATCCAGCTAGAAGATCTACTAGTGGCTTTCTATTCTTACTTGGGAGTGCAGCTATTACTTGCAGCAACGAGAAGCAATCCACTGTTGCTTTATCAAGTACAGAGGCTGAGTATAGAGGTGCTACAATGGAAGCATGTGAGGCATCATGGCTGGAGATGCTACTTGCAGATTTAGGTGTGGAAGTGCAAAAGCCTATCACTATTCATTGTGATAATCTTAGCAGCATATAGTTAGCACAAAATCTTGTTTTCCAGGCTAGAACAAAGCATATCAAGGTTATCACCTCATCAGAGAGAAGGTATTAGCAGGTGATATTGATCTTGTTTATGTGAGAACAAATGAGCAGGTTGTTGATATTTTCACTAAAGCACTTGGAGCAGAGAAGCTCAAGAAGTTTCGGAAGATGCTTGGATTGGAGGATATGGCATTGAGCTTGAGGGGGAGTGTTGAGATATCAAGCTCAACATGTGATGATCTAGGATGACACTTACCAGTTTCTCATTTCTCTGACATGTATAGTGGTCACGCGATATATGCGAGGGATACTTCATTGAGCTTTAATAGATTTATCTATCAAGATTTAGAACCACTGAGATGCAAGGAAAACTATGCCAAAGTGTGAGACTTATGATTATACACAGTGATGGGAATCCTTATTCAAGAATATCCCTCACAGGAGTAGCATGTCCTTGACCCTGAGATAGCCTGAGATGTAATGACAGTTCTCAATAAGGATGACTGTGTGGTATAGTGAAAGGCATACGCAATACGAATTATGTGCAGAGAAAGAAAAAGAAAGCTATTTATGAATCTTGAATAGATCAAGAAAGAGATACTTCCCTCTGATAAGGTCTCTGCAAATGCTGGGTAGGTCAAATATAATTGTTGCCGCAAGTACACGAACACGGCCAACAATCTCGTAGTAAAGTTCTTTGCCAGTGTGTAGAGGGCATTCTTCCACGATGGCAGATTCTGGAGAGTGCTGCCATGATTTTCTCAGACTTAGCGTTTTGTGTGTGAAGCACAAGCATGATGTAGCATCCCAAGTGTCTAGTAGTCGGAACCATCTCACAGAGCGTCACCGTTCGTTGTGGTGCTTGTTTACAACAGCGCAAGAGGAAGTGAGGTAGGAGGTCTACACAAGCCTCTGTGAGTCTAGAAGTTTGGATCAAACGAGGGGAAAAGTGGACTTCATAGGCGAGAGCGCAAAATCTTGTGTGCACTCGAGAATCCAGAATAGCATAACAGCCAAAGATTAAAGTGCAGTGATGGCGGCAAGAAGCGAGCATTTGTTGACAGCGTTTGCTATGCAGGACAGTTAGTGGAATAAAGGCGCAACGTGTGGGCCTCACAGGCTCGCTAGGGCCAAAGGCTCCGATGATACCATGCTGAAACTTAAGATCCTACAGACAACACGTCGAGAACAGCAACATTATCTTGAGTACGAACTTTCTCAAGAATAATGCGCTCAATGGTTAAGCAGTCTCGAATGAACTGATATTGCACCTCAATGTGCTTACTCTTTGCATAGTAGAGTGGATTCTTAGCCAAGGCAGTGGCACTCTGACTATCCATGAGCAAAAAAGGTACATGCTGAAGTAAACCTATATCAGAAATAAAATGGAAAGCCACAATGCTTCCTTACATGCCTTACTTACTACAACATACTTTGCTTTTATAGTGGAAACACTTGTACATTTTGAAGACCATATTTCCAAGATATAGCACCTCCAACAAAATGAAAAATGTGCCTTGATGTAGACTTACGATTGTCTGCATAACCAGAATAATTAGAATTTTTATAACCAATATAATGAATAGAAGGCTACTTCAAATTCAAGGAAAAACAATGGTTTGGAGAAGATGAAAGAACAAGGTAACCATCAAATCATAGGTATTCGTTTCTACTATCAGATTGTCATTTGCAGGTCATATCTTAGAAGAGCAGTTATGAAGAGATTTGAAGGATTGAAGAAGTGCTTTCAAACACTTTCATTATTTTGAAAGTAAAAGCATTAGCTACATCAAAACAGGTATCTAGAGGTTGTTCTTGACAGTTTTGGTATATCTCTTTCATGGCAAGAAAGCTTATCTAAGAAGACAAATTTGAAGATGAGATGACTTTTGTTTTCAGTCAACCTTGTGTTGTAAGTTGGTTGCAAGTTTTTTATCTAGGTATAAAATTTGATCTAGGTACACTAGAGAGTTAATTCAGTATTCAGCCAAAAGATTGGTGAATTGTTCATATCAGTCACATTTGAAGCAGAATTTTGATTCAGACATATGAGGAGATATTAAAACATAATTCTATGTTCACTTCCATTTATATCACATGTTTGTTTTGTCTCTTACTCTTAGCACTAGAGGAAGAGAAAGAATCATTTGAAGAAGTTAAGAGTGCTTGCTACTTCAAGATGAAGAGAACAAAAGGTATGTGTTGCATAAATCAAGGGTTAGAACCTCCAAAAGGAACCTATGTTTCTTCGATTTAACCCTTGAGGTTTTATTTCATAGAAGTCTCAAATTGAAGGGTTTTTTACCTTAGGAAATCAACCTAAGGGAATAAAACCTTAGTCTTGGGAGAAGCTTCTCCCAAGTGACACCTTGACCCGTACGTGACTTCAATTGAAATAGAAGCCATGTGATTTCTCTTTGGAAAGTATCCACATGAAGGACACTGGAAAGGATACATGGCTAAAAATTAAAGCATGCAACTCTTGGACCTTTGGTATATATATGGGAGGAGTTGGATGGGTGGATACATACTCACTCACTCTCTGGTGGAGGCCACAATCTTGGAAGGAGTTTTCACAACAGTGGTATCAAAGGCAACTTCTTTTTCAAGTAATTGTAGTGTTTTCTTGATTCATGTGGAGGCAATCTACTAGAGGCTATAGGAAAGTTCCAAATTCATCAGTAACTGTGTCGTTATTTTCTTTCGCTGGAAATTTGTGCTTGCTCTGAGTTCTGCCGCCAGAAGCCTAAAGATGGTTAGGTAAAAGCCCCAGTCAGTCAATATTCAAAGAATCTCCAGGAGCCCTCGTGCATAGCATGTCCTCATCAACTCCAAAGTGTGCATTTGAATTCTGTCGCTGCCGAGTAGACTCTGGAGCAGTGGAGCCACAACAGTTGTGTGTAGCCTTTAATGCTCTGAGACTCTGAGTTCTGAACGCCGTTGACCTCGAGTTCTATGCACATGAGCTCTTTTCACCCTCTCTCTATAAAGGATAATCATCTGACTGCCGCCGATGGGAGTATTATCGCCTGTGAGCATTTAATGACGGTACTTGAGCTGTAGATGGGTGAAGCCCCCAACGACGAGAGGAGGACCCTCCAACCGACGACCCCGCTCATTTAAAGCTCTGTGCATTGAAATGACCACCTAATGTGTGCACGCACGGATTTCAGAAAAGTGCACGGTTGACACTCAATAGGAGCATTGAACGGGATGCCCATGACCCCTATCTTTCTAACATATAGTCCACACATAGTCAGCCTTACTGGAAGTGCCTGAAGGGAGCATTTTCTACCCGCGTATGCCCAGGCGTTGCCCTTCCACTTAGAGAAAGAGAGTGTTTCTTCATTCACAGAAAAAAAAGCAGGCCGATATCCATAGAGAAGTTGCATACGAGGCTTGATCTCGTGACCTTGTAGTATTGAGGGCTTCCTATTATCTAGCATAGCAAGGCACGTTCAAAAGAGGAGAGCTCCAGCAAGGGTGGCATCCGAGGTTCGAACTCTTGATGTCATAAGAATAGCAATCTCCTCTATCCACGGGGCCAAACGACTCTTGCGGGAGCCATAGCCAATGACCATTTGATAGAAGTCCATCGTGTATGGCGTTCAGACCAACAACTTCATCATATACAGAAGTCCGCTTATCCAATTAAGCAAGGGACTTCACACATCGACCGAAAGAACGAGCAACAGAGGAGTAAAGATTAAAGAGCCTAAGAAAGTTCAACCGAGGCAGTGAAATAGCGAATCGTCCAAGGTGGCCCATGCCAACATACAACTAGAAGTTGATATCAAAGAAAAAAATCAGGGAAGAACTAGATTTAATTATTCATCTATTTTCCTTCAGTATTAGAAACGGCATTTTCATATTTCTAGTTGTTTCCAAAGTATTCACTGAATTTTGGGGGATTCATTTTCAAGTAACATGTTATTAGACATTCCTAGGCAGGAAGAGGATTATGCACCGCAAGAAAGGGGTTAGGAAAATAGATTACACTCCAGGTCTTCCAGAGATAGGCCAAGAAGAAATGCAAAAATTAGATATTTATAAAGAGTTGAATGGTTTGGATGAAAAAATGAACGATATCCAAGCGGATATGTTCATTGTTAAAGAAATCCAAAACGAGATGGGTACCCTTCGTACTTAATCAATGAAGTTCAAGGGAAGATGGAACAAATTCTTAATACGATTTGTTCATCCTTACCTTTACCTGCACAAAGGGGTTCCTTGTCTATTGGACCAAGGAACCCATCACCTAGTAAAGGAACTGATGCGCCTTTACCCTTGCATAGTAATGTATCTTTAAAAAGTAAAGATAATGAACTAAATCCTTCTCATGCTGCTATGAAGTCTAGAAGCCTATCTTTTGCAAAAGACTTAAAACCACCTCAATTTTCAAGGGAAGATAAATGCCAAAACAAAGATGTAGTCTTGATATTTTTAGAAAAATGGCAAGACTTGCATGAGTTGAAAAAGACCCCTGAAGCTTATCGAGTCTTAGAAACAAGTTTATCACTTGGATCTAAGGCTTATAAGTGGTGGATGAGCTTAAAGGTGGCTCAAAGAATCCCAAAAACTTGGAATCAATTTGAAGAATTCTTCAAAACAGAATTTATACCAGAAAATGAGGATGAAAGAAACTGGGAAGAATGGGACAAAGTCCTACAAAGAGCATGTCGCCTTTCTCTATATATTTCTCATTATCGAGAAATAGTACTTAAATTCCAAAACCTTGATGACTTTCATAAGGTAAGAAGTTTTATCCGTAGTCTCGACAAGCAAGAAGTGCTCCAAAAAGTTTAGAAGATGCTATTAAGTTAGCACAGATCTATGAAGATCTTCCTAAAACTAGAACACAACCACTTCACCTTGTTGGAGATAATAAAAAATTTAAACCCGGTAAAAGAAAACTAGGCACATTCAAAAAAGATGACTTTAACACCCCTAGACCTTCACAACCATGGATGAAAGCAATGATGTATCACATATGTTGGTTGTTGAGGATAAGTTGGATGGTACTTATTACACCTTGGCATAGAAATATATGATGCATCATGAATCGGTATCAAAAGGGCTATGGAATATTGTGTAAGGGGTTAAGAAATGTCCTATTACACCTGTAAATACAATTATTGAAGGTGATAAATATGGTATTGAAGATGATGATGATCTTCGAATTCCTATTCCTATTGTGGTTCCTACTGCCATATTGTAGAGTAACTTTGTTGGGATGGCGGAGATGCTCAAGCACATGCATTCATAGCTTTGCATTTCAAACATGTCATGATCCCTCACATTCACTCTTGTGAAACAACAAATGATGTTTGGGATACACTTACCACTTCATATTAGGCAAGAAATCACGCACGTGTTGCTTACTTTCAGAAATAGTTGGAGAGTGAGCATATGAATCGAGGAGATTCTATGCATAGTTTTTTGACAAAGATGAAAGATTTAAAGGAATAGTTGATTTTTGTTGATGAAGTCTTACTTTAGTGATTTGATAGCGATGCATCTCAATGGTTTCTCATTCTTGAGAGCTCCACAATGATACCCTCAATGCGAAATACTTAGATCTAGATGTCACACTGAGTACTCTGCATAAAGCCTACACAATACCTAGAGAACATAGTAAACACAGAGCAGGAACATAGATTTCTTGGGTGTTACAAATGTGGTCAGAGTTAGAGTCTATGGATGACCAAGCCACTAAATATTTTATTAAAGAATATATACAAAAGTGTCCGATGGCTATTTGGCTTTTCACATGGACACTAACAGTAACTATCTCCCATTAAAGGCCAATATGGCCAAAGTCCCTATGGGAGAAAAATAAAGAAGGTTAAAGAATACCTAATTATATAAACTATAGCTCCCACATGATGGGCATGTTACATAATATACCAGTAATTGTGTAAGATCATGGATCAAGTAACCCCCATCAAGTGACAATAGTGTCAAAAGCAATCGTGTAGTAGAGCTTTAGTCAAAGCATCTGCAACATTATCTTGAGTATGAACCTTCTCAAGAATAATGCGCTCAATGGCTAAGCAGTCTTGATTGAACCGATATTGCACCTCAATGTGCTTACTCTTTGCATAGTAGAGTGGATTCTTAGCCAATGCAATGGCACTTTGACTATCGATGAGCAAACAAGGTACATGCTTAAGTAAACCTATATGAGAAGCAAGATGGAAAGCCACAATGCTTCCTTACATGCCTTACTTACTACAGCATACTTTGCTTTTGTAGTGGAAACAACTCTACATGCTTGAAGATCATATTTCCAAGAGATAGCACCTTCAACAAAATGAAAAATGTACCTTGATGTAGACTTATGATTGTCTACATAACCAGAATAATTAGACTTTTTATAACCAATATAATGAATAGAAGGATACTTCAAATTCAAGGAAAAACAATGGTTTGGAGAAGATGAAGGAACTAGATCAACATCAAATCACAGGTATTTGTTTCTAATATCAGATTGTCATTTGCAGGTCATATCTTAGAAGAGCAGTTATGAAGAGATTTGAAGGATTGAAGAAGTGCTTTCAAACACTTTCATTATTTTGAAAGTAAGAGCATTAGGTACATCAAAACAGGTATCTAGAGGTTGTTCTTGGGAGTTTTGATATATCTCTTTCCTGGCAAGAAAGCTTACCTAAGAAGACAAATTTGAAGATGAGATGAGTTTTGTTTTCAGCCAACCTTGTGTTGTAAGTTGGTTGCAAGTTTTTTATCTAGGTATAGAATTTGATCTAGGTACACTAGAGAGGTAATTCAGTATTCAGCCAAAAGATTGGTGACTTCGGTCATATTAGTCACATTTGAAGTAGAATTTTGATTCAGAGATATGAGGAGATGTTAAAACATAATTCTATGTTCACTTCCATTTATATACCATGTTTGTTTTGTCTCTTACTCTTAGCACTTGAGAAAGAGAAAAATTCATTTGAAGAAGTTAAGAGTGCTTGCTACTTAAGAACTAAGAGAACAAAAGGTATGTGTTGTATAAGTCAAGGGTTAGTGTTGATATATTTAGGTAGTGATGTGTGTGAACACACTAGGACCGCCGGGGCACTTTTTTCCCTGTTTAGGAGGTTTTTTTCCCCCGGCTTGTATATGCGCCTATTGCCCTAATGGGCTACTCATCTTTGTACATTCTCTAGTAATACATTCAGTATTGTGTGTTTTTGCTCCAAGTTTCTTCTTCCTCCTTGTGCTGTTCGCGTGCTTCTGTAGACATCTATCTCCAACAATTGGTATCAGAGCAGGTCGTCGCATCATGTAGGGCGTCGTCGACACTCCTCCGTTTGCAGTCTCCGAACGCAATATCGCAGCGCTTGTGTAGGCTATTTCGTCTTTTTGTGCCAAAGGTATATACCAGTTTCTGTTCGCCAGTTTAAGCATCTGGAAGTCTGCTACAGGTCTAGCAGAACTCATCTGGGTAGTTCTGTTCAACTTTTTGAGATACAGTCGATTTTGTGCATCAAGGTATTTTAGTCACCGACCATGGTTGAAAGCAGTGATGTATTGCGTATAGTTGGCTGTTGAGGATAAGTTGGATGGTACCAACTACCCATTATGGGCTTATATGATGCGACATGTATTGGTTGCAAAAGGGCTGTGGAACATTGTGCAAGGTGTTGAAAGATGTCTTGTTACACCTGTAACAACAGGTACTGCAAATACAGGTTCTGGAGCTGATGAAGATGGTGTCGAAGATTATATTCCACAGATTCCTGTTCGTGCTACTGTTTCTATTGCACCTACTGCAGAGGAGATTCGTTGGGATGGCAGAGATGCCCAGGCACATGCATTGATAGCTTTGTCTGTCAAACGTGCCATTATTCATCATATTCGCTCTTGCAGAATAGCTAGGGATGCTTGGGATACACTAACCACATTGTACCAAGCTAGGAATGAGGCTCGTGTTGCTTACCTCCGAAAACAGTTGGAGAGTGAGCACATGAATTAAGGTGATTCTATGGACAGTTTCCTAATGAAGATCAAAGATTTGAAGGAACAATTGATTTTTGATGATGAGGTTATACCAGATAGCTCACTTGTGCAGACCGTTCTGAATGGTCTTCCTGATTCATATCAGAGTTTTGCTTCTACTCTTCGGTTGATGATGAAAGGTAATTTGAATGCCTTATCATTTGAGGAGTTAGTCTCTGTTCTGTTGCAGGAAGATCAGTCCAGGCAAAACAGGTCCATTATGCAAGTTGCAGATCAAGCTTTCCTGGCTAGTCAGAAGGGCAAAGGAAAATGGAGCTCTTCAACTAGTAAGCAAAAATCTGCTAATTCTGCATATTCGAAGAAGGAAGATAAAGATGAGAAGAAATAAAAAAAGCAGAAATTGTTTTGTAAGTACTGTAAAGGGAATGATCATATCATAAAGCACTTTCTTCTCTTCACTCGAGCTTGCCCCTACAGGGAATACTACTACATGCGCCAATAACTCCTCTTATCCTGTTATGGGAGTTGGTAAGATCATTTTGACTACTGCTGATGGTAGTTCTTTCACTTTGTCAAATGCTTGATTTATGCCAGGGATCAAAAAGAACCTGTTATCAGTTTCTGCATTAGCCAAGATTGGCTTGGTTGTGAAATTTGTTGATGACAGGTGTAGAGTTCATGATCTATCAAATGGCGATGTGATTATTGCTTCTGGCATTTTATGTCGTGGGCTGTATAAGCTCATAGACTATGAAAGATCTGTGAATGATTTGACATGTGCAGTTCATGATTCTCAGGCTATGTCAGATGCAAAGCTTTCGCATGCACACTTTGGTCATCTGAATTTTGCTAGTTTGCTACGCCTGCAGAAATCTGAAATGGTGTCGTCTTTGCCCAAACTTGAGGCACCAGGAAAACATGTTTGTGAGGGCTCTATTTTGGGCAAAATGCAGCGCTCATCCTTTCCAAAAGATGGTTCAGTTCGGGCTACGCAGAAATTGCGGCTTGTACATAGTGATGTTTGTGGTCCTATGCAGACACCCTCTTTTGGAAATTACCTTTACTTCGTGACTTTCATTGATGATTTTTCCAGGCCTGCATGGGTATATCCACTCAAAGCAAAGTCCAAAGTGTTTATGTGCTTCAAACAGTTTTTGGTTTTGGCTGAAAATCTATCAGGATGTAAAATGGGCACCCTCCGTTCTAATCGAGGGGGGGAATATATGTCTTCTCATTTTAATGCATTTCTGGCTGAACGTGGGATAAAACACCGGTGTACAGTGTTGTATACACCTCTACAGAATGGAGTTGCTGCTACAGTTATGAAAGTAAAGGCTATCGTCTATATCATCCACAGAGTAAACAGATTCTGGTTAGCCGTGATGTTGTCTTTGTGAAAGATGCTATTCATCCATTGCTTTCTTGTACTAAGGAGAGATTTGTTAGCTCCAAAGATATGTATGATACTTTGATGCCTCTTTTTACAGGTGGACAATCTAGTGCTGGTCCTAATGAGGCAACTTCTCAGCCTTTGCAGGTTTCATATGATGATGTAGATCATTCTATTTCTGATGCAGATTTACATGATGCACTTGTTGATGAGAGAGCTGATATTGAGCAGGCAAAAACTATGCCAAAATGGCTGGTGCAGACTTTGCGTGACAGCAAATTAGATGCACCTTTGTCATATCGTACTCGTTTAGGCTCTCATAGTGCCTCCTTTGCATCAGATTGCTATGCTATGGCTATATCTAGTCTTTGTGATGAGAATGAACTTATTTCTTTTGATGAAGCACAGAATTCAGAAAATTGGATGGCTGCTATGGAATATGAATATGATGCTATAATGAAGAATGGTACATGGTCTTTATGTGACTTGCCTCCTGGCAAGAATGCCATTGGCACTAAGTGGGTATACAAACTGAAGTGTAAACCTGATGGTACAGTTGATAGGTATAAGGCTAGGCTTGTTGCAAAGGGTTATGCGCAAGAAAGAGGCATTGATTTTCATGAGACCTTTGCACCTACATGCCGTATGACTACTGTTCGGAGCATTTATGCACTTGCAGCCCATCATGGTTGGAATGTACATCAGTTGGACATTAAAACAACATTTCTGAATGGTGACTTGCATGAAGAAGTGTATGTTTTTCAGCCCCGTGGCTTTGTGCAGAAAGGGCCTGAAAACCAGGTGTGCAGGTTAAAGAAGGCATTATATGGTTTAAAGCAAGCACCACATGCTTGGTATGAGAAGATACATGCCTATCTGGTTGCACATGGTTTTGAGAACAGTCCAACTGAAAGCACCTTATATGTTAAGCATGCTAATGATGTGCTTCTGATCATTGTTGTCTATGTTGATGACATGCTGCTCACTGGTCCTATTGAGAAGCATATTGCTGATTTCAAGGCTGATTTGCATGCCTCATTTGCGATGTCTAATTTGGGGCATTTGCATCACTATTTGGGCATTCAGTTTATGCAAGTTGATGGTGGAATGGCTTTGTGTCAAACGAAATATATTGACACATTATTGCAACGTTCTAGCCTTGAAGACTATAAGCCTATTGCCACTCCTATGGAGACACGTTTACGATTGAGTCTTCATGATGCTGGAGATGCATTTGATGTTGTTCTCTATCAGGAGGCTGTTGGATGCTTGATTTACTTATGCATTACGCGGCCAGATATTCAGTTTGCTGTCTCACAGATGAGAAGGTTTATGCATTGCCCAGGAGTCACGCATTGGAAGGCGGTTAAGCGCATCTGTCGCTACTTGAGTGGTACTCTGCTAATTGGGTTGTTTTATCCCAGGGGGGGTTCACTACGGCCAGATTTGCATGCTTTTTCTAACTCAGATTGGGCTTGTTGCTATGACACTCGTGTGTCCACCAGTGGTTTTTGCTTCATGCTTGGTAGCTCATGTATATCTTGCTTGAGCAAGAAGCAGCCTACTGTGGCCATTTCCAGTTGTGAGGCTGAGTATAGGGCAGCTTTCACAGTGATTGTTGAGTGTGTGTGGCTCACACGCCTTATGGCTGATTTGGGTGTTGGCCAGTCTTCTGCCACCACAATCTTCACTGACAATCAGAGCTCATTGGCAGTTGTGGAGAACCCTATGTTCCATGCTCGCACTAAGCACATTGAGGTGCATTATCACTATGTTAGGGAGAGGTTCTCTGCTGGGGAGATCAGCTTGGCATATATGCCCACGCAGGAGAACATAGCAGACCTTTTCACGAAGGCTCTGCCTAGGGAGAAGTTTGAAGCTTTCCGCAAAGCTTTGGGCTTACTTCCTTTTGTGGAGTGATTTCCACATAGCTTGGCACTTCCTTATACATGAGTGCTAGCTCCTTGTTCACCGCATCACTCCTAGGGGGGATTTCTTGATATATTTAGGTAGTGATGTGTGTGAACACACTAGGACCGCCTGGGCACTTTTTTCCCTCTTTAGGAGGTTTTTTTCCCCTAGCTTGTATATACACCTATTGCCCTAATGGGCTACTCATCTTTGTACATTCTCTAGTAATACATTCAGTATTGTGTGTTTGTGCTCCAAGCTTCTTCTTCCTCCTTGTGTTGTTCGCGTGCTTCCGTAGACATCTATCTCCAATAGTTAGACCCTCCAAAAGGAACCTATGGTTCTGGATTTAACCCTTGAGGTTTTATTTCATAGAAGTCTCAAATTGAAGGGTTTTTTACCTTAGGAAATTAACCTAAGGGAATAAAACCTTAGTCTTGGGAAAACCTTCTCCCAAGTGACACCTTGACCTGTATGTGACTTCAATTGAAATAGAAGCCATGTGATTTCTCTTTGGAAAGTATCCACATGAAGGACATTGGAAAGGACACATGGCTAAAAACTAAAGCATGCAACTCTTGGACCTTTGGTATATATATGGGTGGGGTTGGATGGGTGGATACGTACTCACTCACTCTCTGGTAGATGCTACACTCTTGGAAGGAGTTTTCACAATAGTGGTATCAGAGCCAAGTTCTATTCAAGTACTTGTAGTGTTTTCTTGATTCATGTGCAGCCAATCTATTCGAGGCTATAGAAAAGTTCCAAATTCATCAGTAACTGCATCGTTATTTTTTTTAGTGGAAATCTGTGCCTGCTCTGAGTTCTGCCACCAGAAGCCTAAAGATGGTTAGGTAAAAGCCCAGTCACTCAATAGTCAAAGAATCTCGAGGAGCCCACGTGCGTAGTAAGTCCTCAGCAACTCCAAAGTGTGCGTTTGAATTCTGTCGCTGCCGAGTAGAATCAGGAGCACTCGAGCCACAACAGTCGCATGCATCCTTTAATGCTCAGAGACTCAGAGTTTTGAACGCTGTCGACCTCGAGTTCTACGCACACGAGCTCTTTTGTCCCTCTCTTTCTAAAGGATAACCGTCTGAGTGCCGCCGCCCGGAGCTTTATAGCCTGTGAGCATTTAATGATGGTACGTGAGTTGTAGATGGGTGAAGGCCCAACGACCAGAGGAGGACCCACTGTGCATCAAACTGACCACCTGATATATGCATGCACGGATTTCAGAAAAGTGCACGGTTGACATTGAATAGGAGCATTGAGCGGGACGCCCAAGACCCCTCTCTTTCTAACATATAGTCCACACATAGGGGGCCTGATTGGACCTGCCTGAAGGGAGCATTTTCTGCCCGCGTATGCCCAGGCGTTGCCCTTCCGCTCAGAGAGAGAGAGTGTTTCCATATTCACAAAAAACAGGAGGATGATATCTACAGAGAAGTTGCATACGAGGCTTGATCTCGTGACCTTGTAGTATTGAGGGGTTCCTATTATCCAACATAGCAAGGCACATTCAAAGAGGAGAGCTCCAACGAGGGTGGCATCCGAGGTTCGAGTTCTTGATGTCATAAGAGTAGCAATCTCCTCTATCCACGGGGCCAAGCGACTCTTGTAGGAGCTATAGCCAACGAGCATTTGATAGAAGTCCATCGTGTATGGAGTTCAAACCCACAACTTCATCATATAGAGAAGTCTGCTTATCCAATTAAGCAAGGGACTTCACACATCGACCGAAAGAACGAGCAAGGGAGGACCAAAGATTGAAGAGCCTAAGAGAGTTCAACCGAGGCAGTCAAATAGCGAATCGTCCAAGGCGGCCCATGCCGACCTACAACTAGAAGCTGATATCAAAAAAAAAAATCGGGGAAGTACTGGATTTAATTATTCATCTATTTTTCTTTAGTATTAGAAACGGCATTTTCTTATTTTTAGTTGATTCCAAAGTATTCACTCAATTATGGGGCATTCATGTGCAAGTAACATGTTATTAGACATTCCTAGGCAGGAAGAGGATTATGCACCGCAGAAAGGGGGTAGACAAATAGATTACACTCACGGTCTTCCAGAGATAGGCCAAGAAGAAATGCAAAAATTAGATATTTATGAAGAGTTGAATGGTTTGGATGAAACAATGAATGATATCGAAGCGGATATGTTCATTGTTAAAGAAATCCAAAACGAGATGGGTACCCTTCGTACTTCAATCAATTAAGTTCAAGGGAAGATGAAACAAATTCTTAATACGATTTGTTCATCCTTACCCTTACCTGCACAAAGGGGTTCCTTGTCTATTCGACCAAGGACCCCATCACCTAGTAAAAGAACTAATGCCCCTTTACCCTTGCATAGTAATGTATCTTTAAAAAATAAAGATAATGAAGTAAATCCTCCTCATACTGCCATGAAGTCTAGAAGGCTGTCTTTTGCAAAAGACTTAAAACCACCTCAATTTTCAAGGGAAGATAAAGATCGAAGCAAAGATGCAGTCTTGACATTTTTAGAAGAATGAAGAGACTTGCATCAGTTGAAAAACACCCCTGAAGCTTATCAAGTCTTAGAAACAAGTTTATCACTTGGACCTAAGGCTTATAAGTGGTGGGTGAGCTTAAAGGATTCTCAGTAGTGCGCCATCTATTCTTTGCAGAATGCTGTTCGTACAGGGTCGCTCCCTCTAGTCTCTACCTGCCCAAGTGAATTCTGGCACCTAAAATCTGTGCTCGGGCGATGCACCCGCAAGGATGCCAACTTATGCTATTCTTACATGCTATGCCATGTGCCTCAAGAAATGGCATGCACTACTCCACATGGGACCACAAAAAATGGCGGAGGTTCCTCTCTTCCAACAACTACAACACGTAAATAGTCCAAATCAATTTTCTCATTGGGCCTTACGATTGTAATCTCAACCGCGTCGGGCATATAACCTTTGCTTTAAGGACACTAGGGATCTCATGTACTTACTATGCCTACGTTCATCGCTACTTTCAATTAATTCAAACATCTCTTGCGAGACTAGGCCATAGGCCGAGCTTCCTTAAAAAAAAAAAATAATAATAATAATAGGGACATGCAAATAAATGAGTTCTCCCATACTAAATTTTGAGAGCGCTATGCAATTATGTTACATGTTTTGGCATAGGTTTTCATGATTGTACTTATGGAATTCCTTCCTTGAAAGAGATGGGATTACTTTGGTTATCTCTCATAACAACAATGCTTTATTATGGTAAAGTTTTGCTTCTGAAATGACTTCTCGAAAAGTTTTTTTGTGAACAACTTTGTTGGATCTATTGTTAACACTATGGACATGGTTTGATATGTTATTTTAGTGTTTATTTTCATCTCGTGTACTAACCATGGCTATGATACTAACTAAATTTTCTATGTTGTATTGTGATTTTAAGAAAGGAAGTTGTGGCTGAGGCCCCTTGCTCTCCTATATATGCTTGATTTAATTAAAAGTACAATTCAGGGCAGGTTTGGTGTCCCTAGGATAGGCCATGATATGTCCTTTTGTCAGTTTTTCGTAGGCAAGTAACAGCTTACCTAAAGCTCTTTTATCCTTGACATTCCACACATGCCAATTGTCTAAGTTGGTATCCCTATTGGGTTCGATATCTGACCATTCTACTACCTCATGAAGGAGATTCGTGTAGAGATAGGCGCGCATGACATCTTTCCATAGATTGTAAGTTTGTCTATTGAGGCATTCATCCTTAGGCATAAAAATAGGGATGAAAGAGGGTAAGAAGTTAGCCATAGATGATGAGCTACCTTCACTTTTGGTCATTACAATGCTTTGAGGATAAAGTGTTTAGAAACACTATCAAAAACACCGCTTCAAAATAATTGCAAAGCTTGAAATGAACAACTGGATACCACACTTGAAATTCTTGGGGAGGGGGGGAGGGTTTAGAGTAGCCCTGCACTTGTACAACACCAAGATAAGTTGACGCAAGAGGACAGGGCTTAGATTAGCCCGTTTGTACACCAATGGAGCCTTAGGGTAGGCTTAAACACTTGGAGAGAGTTTGGTCGGTGGGCTTAGACTAGCCTCCAACCCACACCTGCACACACAAAAGAGTCTTCTTCTTATATTCTTGATGTACAAAGATGGAGGCACTTAGTGCCTTGAGTGTGCCATAATAGAGTGGTGGTACCCGTGAGAATTATATGATCCTTGATAATGTGGTTTAAAATGAGATAAGCATTTATGCACAAACCGTCCAAGTGAGCCGAATAAATCCAAATTTGGAAGCCACTATTTTTCATGTCATCAGTCCTATTTGTATTTTACATTGAACTCCTATTTTGATGGTGCAGCATGTGCCATGTTGAAGGATTAGCAAGAAGGATTATGACGTAAGCCGATCATGTGAGAACTATGTAAAATATCTCTGATCTAATGCTAGTTGACCACTATTTCTTTACAACTACACTACCCATCAGTTTCATGGTGTTTATGAGGTTGCAAGCTTTGGGGGCTCAAATATAGATCCTACAGCTTGGGAAGACACGAATTGCAAAGGGGAATCCCGTTTTCTTGCACAGGTTCATATTAGAGTGTGAAAATTAGCCAAGGCATTGGAGGAATATTCTTTTTGACTTATTCTTTATCATTATAAAGGCCCAAAACTTAAGCTATCAGTTCTAGAGACAATCTGACTTGCGCGCTGATTGGTCTAGTAGTTCTCTGTTTGGGTTAGAACGTTCTTTGCTAATATTGATGCAAGTTGACATGTCGATTACATCACTACTGATGTCAAACGATATGCGATTCTACTCCATGATAAATGCGGAGGCACCGTGTGGTGCAGTTGCGCCAAGTGAAGCTGCCAGAGGAGTTGTGGCTGGAATATGCTTTTGAGTGGAGTAGTCTTATGAGCTTGCTCGTTAAGGCACAGATGTGCATCTTTGAATGGCTCTTATGCTCTGTCATCTCTCTCTCTATTGGCTGTGAGGAACAGCAGATCATAACAGGTGTTCTATTACATCAATTACAGGAGAACCAATAATCTGCACAATCGGGTGTCAAAAGGCTACAAAAGTTCCATTGCATAAGTGTAGCAAGATTGTGCAGCTGCACATCGTGAACGTTCAAGCCTGGAGGAAGCCACCACTTCAGCTTGTTAGTCTTAGCAGAGTCAAACACACACAAAGTGTATACAAATACTTCTCATATCTATAGACACTTCATAGATATGAGATGCAGCAACACATTTAGGAATAGTGCTACCAAGATGAATGCAAAAGAGCGTTTAAACACACTAAAACTATTTACTGCACCACTATAATGGAATAACTACAATGGTTTGTCAAATGCCACCATGAGGAGGGTGAGAGGATGGGAGGGAGGGGAGAAAATGGGGTGAAGGTGAATAAATCGATGAAGAAAATGTGTGGGAGGGTGGGAAAATGGGTGAAATGAAGCCACAAAGAGTAAAGGGATGGCAAATGCTTGTCCAAAGTGATTGGAGAGCGATGCCACCAAACTCAAGCACCATCACCACCAAAATAACTGCCAAACGCACCACCCAGACCTCCACCTAGAGCTCTGATACCATGTAGAGAGTACGCATGCGGAAGCAAAATGAAAAGTAAAGTACTCTCATAAAACAAAGAATGTGTAAGACACAAAATGAGTAGACCATGAAATGGGTAAACTCATGTGGATTACAAGTAAGGTTGCCAGGAGCATGGAGTAGGCTCCTAAAGCTTCTAACCAAGTACAAATGAGGGGACAGGCCCTCCTTATATAGATTTGGGAGGGGCTCTCAAAAGTACATCATATGTGGGATAAGTCTTCTGAAAGGAGAATGAATACAACTGGTAGAAGCACATGGCAAGGTACCCAAATACAAAGGAAATACAATATAAAATGGAAATAGACTAGAAATGGAGTGCCTCTTAGATACAAAATGGAGATGCACCCATGCGGATACAAATGTAGATGAAGTAGGATCAAGTCATCATCTTTGTTGTGTTTACTGTGTCGATTAGCACTCTTGTACCGCTTCTGGTTAGTTTCTGGAATGGCATGCTAGCCCTTTTTTTCATCCATTTGTAGCATTGTGGCCTTCTATGATCGTTTTTTGAGTTGAGTTTGATATAAGATTACGGTAATGATGATATAAGTTTGATAGAGAGAGAGAGAGAGATTCGAAACTTGTAATGGCTTTTCCAGATGGACCTGTTGAGCCCCATATGATGAAGCCATGCTAGCTTTCATGTCATATGAAGAAACAACGACATTAGATAACTATTCACGTGGCAACCAGCTCGAAGCCTCAAGCCTGTGTTCGTGGTTTCTACCAAATGTGAAGAGGTTCAAGAGGCCCTGATGACTCCTATCGTTAGCACTCAAGCAGAGATAATAATGTATACAGCTAAGTACGCAAACAAGGAGATAGACACAGAGGGCAAAGATCCCAGAAAACAAACATATCAGTGAGTATGTGCAATTATCAAAATCCAAAGAACTTAGTATCGCTGAAATGCTGCGCTTTGTAGGAAACTCAATACGTAGTAAATCACGAATTAAATACAAAGAAACATCGAAACAGCGAAAGAGAAGAGGAGGAGCCGGGGCTTGAAGTCTGCACAATGCAAAGCGATTCAATGCTTAATAATCTGTCTATCTCGAATGTGCAATTCATGCATATAGAAGAAAAACATATCTATATGTGTATATCTTCGGACATCGTCAAGCAATTGGAAGTTTACGATTAGTATCTGTCGTTGTCTTTCCAGCATTATTGTCGAAAGCTGTCAGCTGACTACCATAACTCCTCTTCCTTGCATCAACATGGTACTTCGAAGCGTTCTTCCTCAGTTTTTCCAGCGCCACTTCACCAAGATTTACATTGCACACGTCCGCAAGACGGACCAAATACAGGGGAACGTCCGATAACTCCGTCTCTAAATGCTCTTTCTCGTCCGCACTCCAATCAGGCAATCCTGGCGGTACCTCGCCTCTCCACTAAAATATTTCTGACAGTTCCCCCACCTCACCTGCTGAAACTTAAGATCCTGCAGACAGCACGCCGAGAACAGAAGAGCGGGAAGAAGAGGACATGAACGAGGAGACAAGAGTCCATTGTATATTTGATTGATAAATGATTATATTTATACAATTTTAAGCAACGATTCATACGTCGCTTTCATGTTCAGATAATGTGGACATTAAGCATTAACTCCAACACGCCCCCTTAATGCGAATGTCCGTATAGGGGAGGTGTGGTAGATAATGGAATATACAAAAGTTATGACAAGTAAAGTTAAACCATCGTGTGATGGCAAAAAACTTGGACATTGAGCTTTGAAAAGTCGAGCTTGAACTTGAATCATGTTTCCTCCCCCTCAAGTACAAGGTCGTACTTTGCTGCAAAGAGAAGTCAGAGTAAAAAGAATGATGTTAGTTTCAAAAGACATAAGTATAGGAGAGTGTGAATTAGAGTGATGCAATGTCTCAGTAATTGGCTAAATCCTAGCATCAGATGTGTGTGAATAGGTGCTCATAAGGAGGGAATTTTTTCATCCTCTACTAAGAAGCGAGGCATATGTGTCATGGTGATGAGGCATGAACAGATGCAATCGCAAGCTCGCCAAATGAACTTTGGCCTGGCCATCGTCCTAAGGCTCAAGGAACATTCTTCATGCGAGGCAAAACATTGGGAGCTACCATTAAGAACCACTGAGATGCAAGGAAAACTATGCCAAAGTGTGAGACTTATGATTATACACAATGATGGGAATCCTTATTCAAGAATAGCCCTCACAGGAGTAGCATGTCCTTGACCCCGAGATAGCTTGAGATGTAACGACAGTTCTCAATAAGGATGATTGTGTGGTATAGCGAAAGGCATACGCAATACGAATTATGTGTAGAGAAAGAAAAAGAAAGATATTTATGAATCTTGAATAGATCAAGAAAGAGATACTTCCCTGTGATAAGGTCTCTGCAAATGGTGCACAGGTCAAATATAATTGTTGCAGCAAGTACACAAACACGGCCAACAACCTTGTAGTAAAGTTCTTTGCTGGTGTATAGAGGGCATTCTTCCACGATGGAAAATTCATGGAGAGTGCTACCATGATTTTCTCAGAATTAGCGTTTTGTGTGCGAAGCATAGGCATGATGTAGCATCCTAAGCGTCCAGTAGTCGGAACCATCTAGCAAAGCGTCACCGTTCGTTGTGGTGATTGTTTAAAACAGCGCAAGAGAAAGTGAGGTAGGAGGTCTACACAAGCCTCTGCGAGTCTAGAAGGTGGGATCAAACGAGGGGAAAGTGGACTCCATAGGCAGGAGCGCAAAATCTTATGTGCGCTCGAGAATCCAGAATAGCATAACAGCCCAAGATTAAAGCGCAGTGATGGCGGCGAGAAGCGAGTATTCGTTTATAGCGTTTGCTATGCAGGACAATTCGTGGAATAAAGGTGCAAGGTGTGGGCCTCACAGGCTCGCCAGGGCCGAAGGCTCCGATGATAGCATGCTGAAACTTAAGATCCTGCAGACAGCAGGTCGAGAACAACAACATTATCATGAGTATGAACTTTCTCAAGAATAATACGCTCAATGGTTAACCAGTCTCGAATGAACTGATATTGCACCTCAATGTGCTTACTCTTTGCATAGTAGAGTGGATTCTTAGCCAATGCATTGGCACTCTAAATATCGATGAGCAAACAAGGTACATGCTGAAGTAAACCTATATCAGAAGCAAAATGGAAAGCGAAAATGCTTCCTTACATGCCTTACTTACTACAGCATACTTTGCTTTTGTAGTGGAAACAACTGTACATTCTTGAAGATCATATTTCCAAGATATAGCACCTCCAACAAAATGAAAAATATACCTTGATGTAGACTTACGATTGTTTACATAACAAGAAAAATTAGAATTTTTATAACCAATATAATGAATAGAAGGCTACTTCAAACTCAAGGAAAAACAATGGTTTGGAGAAGATGAAGGAACCAGATAACCATCAAATCAAAGGTATTCGTTCCTACTATCAGATTGTCATTTGCTGGCCATATCTTAGAACAGGAGTTATGAAGAGATTTGAAGGATTGAAGAAGTGCTTTCAAACACTTTCATTATTTTGAAAGTAAAAGCATTAGATACATCAAAACAGGTATGTAGAGGTTGTTCTTCACAGTTTTGGTATATCTCTTTCATGGCAAGAAAGCTTATCTAAGAAGACAAATTTGAAGATGAGATGAGTTTTGTTTTCAGCCAACCTTCTGTTGTAAGTTGGTTGCAAGTTTTTTATCTAGGTACAAAATTTGATCTAAGTACACTAGAGAGGTAATTCACTATTCAGCCAAAAGATTGGTGAATTCAGTCATATCAGTCACATTTGAAGCAGAATCTTGATTAAGAGATATGAGGAGATGTTAAAACATAACTCTATGTTCACTTCCATTTATATCCCATGTTTGTTTTGTCTCTTACTCGTAGCACTAGAGGAAGAGAAAGAATCATTTGAAGAAGTTAAGAGTGCTTGCTACTTCAAGATGAGAACAAAAGGTATGTGTTGCATAAATCAAGGGTTAGACCCTCCAAAAGAAACCTATGTTTCTTGGATTTAACCCTTGAGGTTTTATTTCGTAGAAGTCTCAAATTGAAGGGTTTTTTACCTAAGGAAATCAACCTAGGGGAATAAAACCTTAGTCTTGGGAGGAGCTTCTCCCAAGTGACACCTTGACCCGTACGTGACTTCAATTGAAATAGAAGCCATGTGATTACTCTTTGGAAGGTATCCACATGAAGGACACTGGAAAGGACACATGGTTGAAAATTAAAGCATGCAACTCTTGGACCTTTGGTATATTTACGGGTCGAGTTGGATGGGTGGATACGTACTCACTCACTCTCTGGTGGATGCCACACTCTTGGAAGGAGTTTTCACAACAATGGTATCAAAGGCAAGTTTTTTTTCAAGTACTTGTAGTGTTTTCTTGATTCATGTGCAAGCAATCTACTTGAGGCTATAGGAAAGTTCCAAATTCATCAGTAACTGCGTTGTTATTTTTTTTCGGTGGAAATTTATGCCTGCTCTGAATTCTGCCGCCAGAAGCCTAAAGATGGTTAGGTAAAAGCCCCAATCACTCAATAGTCAAAGAATCTCCAGGAGCCCACGTGCATAGCAAGTCCTCATCAACTCCAAAGTGTGCGTTTGAATTCTGTCGCCGCCAACTAGAATCTGGAGCAGTGGAGCCACAAGAGTTCCGTGCAGCCTTTAATGCACAGAGACTCAGAGTTCTGAACGCCGTCGACCTCGAGTTCTACGCACATGAGCTCTTATGTTCCTCTCTCTGTAAAGGATAATCGTCTGACTGCTGCCACCCGGAGTATTATGACTTGTGACCATTCAATGATGGTACTTGAGCTGTAGATGGGTGAAGCCCCCAACGACCAGAGGAGGACCCTCCAGCTGACGACCCCGCTCATTTAAAGCTCTGTGCATCGAACTGAACACCTAATGTGTGCGCGCACGGATTTGAGAAAAGTGCATGGTTGACACTCAATAGGAGCATTGAACGGGACGCCCACGACTCCTCTCTTTCTAACACATAGTCCACACATAGGCAGCCTTACTTGAGCTGCCTAAAGGGAGCATTTTTTGCCCGCGTATGCCAAGGCGTTTTTGCCCTTCCGCTCAGAGAAAGAGAGTGTTTCTTGATTCAGAGAAAAAAAAGGAGGGCCATATCCACAGAGAAGTTGCATACGAGGCTTGATCTCGTGACCTTGTAGTATTGAGGGCTTCCTATTATCCAACATAGCAAGGCACCTTCAAAAGAGGAGAGCTCCAGCGAGGGTGGCATCGGAGGTTCGAACTCTTGATGTCATAAGAATAGCAATCTCCTCTATCCACGAGGCCAAGCGACTCTTGCGAGAGCCATAGCCAATGACCATTTGATAGAAGTCCATCGTGTATGGAGTTCAAACCCGCAACTTCATCATATACAGAAGTCCGCTTATCCAATTAAGGAAGGGACTTCACACATGGGCCGAAAGAACGAGCAACGGAGGATTAAAGATTGAAGAGCCTAACAAAGTTCAACTGAGGCAGTGAAATAGCGAATCGTCCAAGGCGGTCCATGCCGACCCATAACTAGAAGCTGATATCAAAGAAAAGAGAATGATAATGCAAATTAGAATTGAATTAATGCTAATGACAATAATGGATGATTCCAATGCTATAAAACAATGATATAATTTCTCTAAAAGATGGCTAACAACTAGTGAATCCTATACAAAGCTTAATCAAGGATAATTTCTATGGATTTAATTCAGATTGTCGGATAATTGAATTGATGAAATCTTCACTTTGCTTCACTTCACTGCACTTCAACTGCTTTTTAATCTTCAATGTTTCTGCAAAAAACATTAGGGAAATATTAGTAATGTTACAAGGGTCATAAAATTAAAAGACTTAATTCACATAGCATTTGCATACACATGTTTATGTTTATGTATACACTGAAACATTCACATCTAATGCTTAAATTCACACTTATGCTAATACTTATTTTTTATGGGGAAGTACTAGATTTAATTATTCATCTATTTTCCTTCAGTATTAGAAATGGCATTTTCTTATTTCTAGTTGATTCCAAAGTATTCACTGAATTATGGTGGATTCATTTGCAAGTAACATGTTATTAGACATTCCTAGGCAGGAAGAGGATTATGCACCGCAGGAAGCGGTTAGACAAATAGATTACACTCCAGGTCTTCCAGAGATAGGCCAAGAAGAAATGCAGAAATTAGATATTTATAAAGAGTTGAATGGTTTGGATGAAAAAATGAACGATATCCACGCGGATACGTTCATTGTTAAAGAAATCCAAAATGAGATGGGTACCCTTCGTACTTCAATCAATGAAGTTCAAGGGAAGATGGAACAAATTCTTAATACGATTTGTTCATCCTTGCCTTTACCTGCACAAAGGGGTTCCTTGTTTATTGGACCAAGGAACCCATCACCTAGTAAAGGAACTGATGCCCCTTTACCCTTGCATAGTAATGTATCTTTAAAAAATAAAGATAATGAAGTAAATCCTCCTTATACTGCCATGAAGTCTAGAAGCCTATCTTTTGCAAAAGACTTAAAACCACCTCAATTTTCAGGGGAAGATTAAGACTGAAACAAAGATGCAGTCTTGATATTTTTTGAAAAATGGCAAGACTTGCATGAGTTGAAAAACACCCCTAAAGCTTATCAAGTCTTAGAAAAAAGTTTAGCACTTGGATCTAAGGCTTGTAAGTGGTGGATGAGCTTAAAGGAGGCTCAAAGAATCCCTGAAACTTGGAATCAATTTGAAGAATTCTTCAAAAAAGAATTCTTACCAGAAAATGAGGATGAAAGAAACTAGGAAGAATGGGATAAATTCCTACAAAGAGGACGTCCTCTTTCTCTATATATTTCTCATTATCGAGAAATAGTACTTAAATCGTAAAACCTTGATGACTTTCATAAGGTAAGAGGTTTTATCCGTGGTCTCGACAAGCAAGTCAAACAAGAAGTGAAAAGAAGTGCTCCAAAAAGTTTAGAAGATACTATTCAGTTAGCACAGATCTATGAAGATCATCCTAAAACTGGAACACAACCACTTCACCTTGTCGGAGATAATAAAAAATTTAAACCGGGTAAAAGAAAGCTAGGGAGATTCAAAAAAGACGACTTTAAAACCCCTCGACTTTCACAACCATGGATGAAAGCAATGATGTATCCCATATGTTGGTTGTTGAGGATAAGTTGGGTGGTACTTATTACACCTTGGCACAAACATATATGATGCATCATGAATCGGTAGCAAAAGGGCTATGGAATATTGTGTAAGGGGTTAAAAAATGTCCTGTTACACCTGTAAATACAATTATTGAAGGTGATGAATATGGTATTGAAGATGATGATCTTCAAATTGCTATTCCTGTTGTGGTTCCTACTACCATATTGTAGAAAAACTTTGTTGCGATGGTGGAGATGCTCAAGCACATGCATTCATAGCTTTGCCTTTCAAACATGTCATGATCCGTCACATTCACTCTTGTGAAACAACAAATGATATTTACGATACACTTACCACTTCCTATAAGGCAAGAAATCACGCACGTGTTGCTTACTTTCAGAAATAGTTGGAGAGTGAGCATATGAATGGAGGAGCTTCTATGCATAGTTTTTTGACAAAGATGAAAGATTTGAAGGAATAGTTGATTTTTGTTGATGAAGTCTTACTTTAGTATTTTGATAGCGATGCATCTCAATGGTCTCTCATTCTTGAGAGCTCCACAATGATACCCTCAATGCGAAATACTTAGATCCAGATGTCACACTTAGTACTCTACATAGAGCCTACAAAATACCTAGAGAACATAGTAAACACGGAGCACGAACACAGATTTCTTGGGTGTTACAAATGTGGTCAAAGTTACAGTCTATGGATGACCAAGCCACTAAATGTTTTATTAAAGAATATATACAAAAGTGTCCGATGGCCATTTGGCTTTTCACATGGACACTAACGGTAACTATCTCCCATTAAAGGCGAATATGGCCAAAGTCTCTATGGGAGAAAAATAACGAAGGTTAAAGAATACCTAAGTATATAAACTATAGCTCCCACATGGTGGGCATGTTACATAATATACTAGTAATTGTGTAAGATCATGTATCAAGTAACCCCCATGAAGTGACAATAGTGTCAAAAGCAATCGTGTAGTAGAGCTTTAGTCAAAGCATCTACAAAATTATCTTGAGTATGAACCTTCTCAAGAATAATGTGCTCAATGGCTAAGCAATCTCGATTGATCTGATATTGCACCTCAATGTGCTTACTCTTTGCATAGTAGAGTGGATTCTTAGCCAATGCAACGGCACTTTGACTATCAATGAGCAAACAAGGTACATGCTGAAGTAAACCTATATGAGAAGCAAGATCGAGATCCACAATGCTTCCTTACATGACTTACTTACTACACCATACTTTGTTTTTGTAGTGGAAACAACTCTACATGCTTGAAGATCATATTTCCAAGAGAGAGCACCTCCAACAAAATGAAAAATGTACCTTGATGTAGACTTACGATTGTCTACATAACATGAATAATTAGAATCTTTATAACCAATATAATGAATAGAAGGCTACTTCAAATTCAAGGCAAAACAATGGTTTGGAGAAGATGAAGGAACTAGATCAACATCAAATCACAAGTATTCCTTTCTACTATCAGATTGTCATTTGCAAGTCATATCTTAGAAGAGTAGTTATGAAGAGATTTGAAGGATTGAAGAAGAGCTTTCAAACACTTTCATTATTTTGAAAGTAAGAGCATTAGCTACATCAAAACAGGTATCTAGAGGTTGTTCTTGGCAGTTTTGATATATCTCTTTCATGGCAAGAAAGCTTATCTAAGAAGACAAAGTTGAAGATGAGATGAGTTTTGTTTTTAGCCAACCTTGTGTTGTAAGTTGGTTGCACGTTTTTTATCTAGGTACAGCATTTGATCTAGGTACACTAGAGAGGTAATTCAGTATTCAGCCAAAAGATTGGTGAATTCAGTCTTATCAGTCACATTTGAAGCAGAATTTTGATTCAAAGATATGAGGAGATGTTAAAACATAATTATATGTTCACTTCCATTTATATACCATGTTTGTTTTGTCTCTTACTCGAGCACTAGCGGAAGAGAAAAATTCATTTGAAGAAGTTAAGAGTGCTTGCTACTTCAAGATGAAGAGAACAAAAGGTATGTGCTGCATAAATCAAGGGTTAGACCCTCCAAAAGGAACCTATGGTTCTGGATTTAACCCTTGAGGTTTTATTTCATAGAAGTCTCAAATTGAAGGGTTTTTTACCTTAGGAAATTAACCTAAGGGAATAAAACCTTAGTCTTGCGAAAAGCTTCTCCCAAGTAACACCTTGACCCGTACGTGACTTCAATTGAAATAGAAGCCATGTGATTTCTCTTTGGAAAGTATCCGCATGAAGGACATTGGAAAGGACACATGGCTAAAAACTAAAGCATCCAACTCTTGGACCTTTGGTATATATATGGGTGGAGTTGGGTGGGTGGATACGTATTCACTCACTCTCTGGTGGATGCTACACTCTTGGAAGGAGTTTTCACAACAGTGGTATGAGAGCCAAGTTCTATTCAAGTACTTGTAGTGTTTTCTTGATTCACGTGCAGACAATCGTTATTTTTTTCAGTGGAAATTTGTGCCTGCTCTGAGTTTTGCCGCCAGAAGCCTAAAGATGGTTGGGTAAAAGCCCCAGTCACTCAATAGTCAAAGAATCTCCAGGAGCCCACGTGCATAGTAAGTCCTCATCAAGTCCAAAGTATGCGTTTGAATTCTGTCGCTGCCGAGTAGAATCTGGAGCAGTGGAGCCACAATAGTCGCGTGCAGCCTTTAATGCTCAGAGACTTAGAGTTCTAAACACTGTCGACCTCGAGTTTTGTGCACATGAGCTCTTTTGTCCCTCTCTTTCTAAAGGATAACCGTCTGAGTGCCGCCGCCCGGAGTATTATTGCCTGTGAGCATTTAATGATGGTACTTGAGTTGTAGATGGGTGAAGCCCCCAACCACCAGAGGAGGACCCTCTAGCCGGCGACCCCGCTCATTTAAAGCTCTGTGCATCAAACTGACCACCTGATGTATGCGCGCATAGATTTTAGATAAGTGCACGGTTGATACTGAATAGGAGCATTGAACGGGACGCCCAAGACCCCTCTCTTTCTAACATATAGTCCACTCATAGGCGGCCTGATTGGACCTTCCTGAAGAAAGCATTTTCTGCCCGCGTATGCCCAGGCACTGCCCTTCCGCTCGGAGAAAGAGAGTGTTTCCATATTCACAAAAAAAAGGAGGGTGATATCTATAGAGAAGTTGCATACGAGGCTTGATCTCGTGACCTTGTAGTATTGAGGGCTTCCTATTATCCAACATAGCAGTTCATCGTGTATGCAGTTCAAACCCGCAACTTCATCATATACAGAAGTCCGCTTATCCAATTAAGCAAGGGACTTCACACATCAGCCGAATGAACGAGCAACGGAGGATCAAAGATTGAAGAGCCTAAGAAAGTTCAACCGAGGTGGTGAAATAGCGAATCGTCCAAGGCGGCCCATGCCGATCTATAACTAGAAGCTCATATTAAAAAAAAAAATCAGGGAAGTACTCGATTTAATTATTCAATTATTTTCCTTTAGTATTAGAAACGGCATTTTCTTATTTTTAGTTGATTCCAAATTATTTACTGAATTATGAGGGATTCATATTCAAGTAACATGTTATTAGACATTCCTAGGCAGGAAGAGGCTTATGCACCGCATGAAGGGGGTAGAAAAATAGATTACACTCCAGGTCTTCCAGAGATAGGCCAAGAAGAAATGCAGAAATTAGATATTTATAAAGAGTTGAATGGTTTGGATGAAAACAGGTTTTGTGGGGGCCTCGAGGCTCAACAAAAATCATTTAAGAATTCATAGAAAGTTTTTCTTTTATATGGAGGTTTGTCAAGCGCATACTCCCTTGAGCTTTTACTTTGAAAGAACAATTGTACAAGTGAATGAGCATACTACCCATGGGACCCCTCTATATCCCACAAAGCATGGGTTAGACAAGTTTACAACTGGTTTCAAATGATTTAGATTGGGGAAAGCCATAACATGTCCAACCTGGGGATTGAACTTTAGACCTCCGTCTCAAGAGACGAAACACTCAACCACTAGAACAACTATAGAGGATGTACTAGGGTACCCACTTCCAGTAATATCAGATTGTATACACTTCCAGTACTTCGTCTACTCAAGGGGGGTTCTCCTTACGGAGGTATACCCTGTAACATTCCTGCATGGAGGTACATTCACTCACAACAGAGACACCGACAGAAGAGAAAATGTACAGTCATGAAGAAAGGATCGATGACAAGTGCTCATAAGAGAGGAAACCAAACTTCTTAACTCAGAAAAGGATTACAAAAGGCCACAGTAAATACAACAAAGATGATGACTTGATCCACAAGAGATTCACTGATGCATGCCAAATGACTAGATCCAAGCCACTCAATCACCCTCTAATGCTTATCACCAACTCCACTGAGTAGCACACACTCTATATACTCACCACAGAGTGACCTCCAATAGTGTGCCCATAATAATAAAGTATAGAGAGTAGACCAAAAAATAGCGTCAACTAGCATCAAAAAATTATGGTAATGATGATATGCAATAGTCCCAAAGATCCACACCCCCCAAATGGGTGCGAGAAATCTGTTTATATAGACTCCAGAGAGGCTAGGGGTAGCATTGCCAAATCGCGCCCTTAACTACCGCATGCACCAAAGTGGTGGCCAAAGAGGTTCAGGAGTGGGCTAATTATGGATATGGTAGCCAACTTCAATTAGGCCCCCAATTTGAGATTCTGACACCAGCAAAGCTTGGCCGTAGCATTCCCTGCATTGATTTTCACTTTCACACTTTATTCACAAAATATACTTTGTCCATCATTTTCCACCCAAGCTCGCACATGGTGGAGCCCCAAGTGAATAGGTGGTAGTTGCCCAATTACCTTGCAAAAATAAGTCACCCATGTGTTCCATGTTTAAAGAGAGGTGCCTGATTTGCATTAATTGTTGCCATGATGATGAGAGAGGAAATAGGTAGACACCTGAAATTAAGCTCAATGTTTTCATATAGCAAATGGTGGTCACCTTGGTTGAAGATGCCTTGTTGGAGGTCGGCCAATGAGAGTTGGAGGTGGAGGGGAAAGGTTGGAGGTGGTTGCCTTGGGAAGAGAGGAGAGTGAAGAGGAGGTGCCAAATGATGCAACAAGTGGTCGCCCCACATCTTCTTGGTGGTCGCCCAACATGGATTCTACCCATATATGGCTACTCAACCTTTTTTGCAAGAATCCCAAAAATGGGTGGTCGCCTAGATTTGCATGAGTGGTCGCCTTAGTTACTGAGGTGTAGCACAAGAATTGGGTGGTCGCACAATTTGCACAAATCCATGTGGGTGATCGCCCTAATTTGGCTTGAAGATGATGAGGAGGTCGCCCAAGTTTGCACAAACCCACATGAGTGGTCACCCTAATTTGACTTGAAGATGATGAGGAGGTCGCCCAAGTTTGCAACGAACCCACATGGTGGTCACCTTAGAAAGTGAGGTCTTCATGGTGGTTGGTTTTCATGATTGGTGGTCGCCCAATCTTGCAACAAGCGCAACAAATTGGTGTCGCCTACAATGGAAGTTTTATGTGATATTGCTTGCCCATAAAACTTGGCGTCGCCCTTCTTGTGCTATTGTCAAAACAATGCGTCGCCCATTCTTTGCTTTACACTAATTAACTTATTGACTTCCTAAAAAAAAGGCGTCGCCCTTTTTGCATAGATGTAGTTGGATCTTCGTAGAATTATGGCGTCGCCCATGCTACTTTGCAAGTGTATAGATGGAGCGTTCAACTTCCATACTTTTCGCTAAGTTGAAAACAAAGTGGTATCTTATTGAATAAAGATTGGGGTTTTTTCAAAGAGGTTCACATGGGCGCAAGGGTGACGAAATGGCTAGAGCCCACCTATGAGTACATTTTTTTCCAGATACTTGTAGGGTTAAGGATTACCTTAGTTGGTTGTCTTGAATCCATGGTCTCCCAATGCCTTTGCTTCAAAAGTCTTGGTCATGCCTAGATTTTTGATTTCAATTGCTCATGCCAATATCGTGACTCATTACCTGTTGACCTCTTCTTGGTGTTGAGTTTACCTCTTCTTGATGTTGAGTTCTCCAACCCAAGGGTGTGGCGTAGGGAGTGCCTCCAAGCCACAAGGGTGAGGATTGCCCGGGGTGGCCCAAGACCCTCCCCAAGGCTCCAAGATTCTCTTTGAAAATGTCTTGAACCCAAGAGGTGTGTAGAGCGATTTGTCCCTAGAAAAGGAACAAAGAATCTTCCACCTGCTCTACAACAACGAGATGTGGACAATTCGTAAAAAGTTGTATAAAGATGGTTTGGAGCCATTTAGACTACACTGTTATATGGAGAACCCGTGAAATGTAGGGCTAGTGAAATACAACCCTATAGGAATACTTGTTCCTTTAAATATCAAATTTTCACATAGTAAATTTGTTTTCTTTTTTAGTTGTTCCATTCTTTACAAGGACCTATTGTTGGCTTCTTGGCCACTAACCTATGGACCTATCTTGCTCTCCACCTTGGTCTCTTGAACCGGGTTCTCACCCATGCAAGGTATCTTGGATCCTCGAATCTAGTGCTTGCATTGGAACATTTGTTTTGAGAGCTTTCCAATGATATCTTACATGTCTAAATATGACCTATGGATTGGGAGATACACTCTAATCTTTGATGGGATCATCTTTAAGAGTGACATGCGTGCCTTCCACCCACCTTACCCAAGCCTACTTCCTAGGCTCTGATACCAATTGTGGAAATGGAAATCATGACCTACAAGCTAGGAGTATGATGGGCTAACCATTTGCCCCAAAAGCCACGGTTGAGGATCATTGATTTTGAATTCAGTCATATCTCTTCATTTTAGATAAGTTTGAGCTTCTTCTTGATTGAGGATGAAAAATCTTTCAAAGCGGAAAGGAAATGGTGAAGTAATCATCATTTGGAAAAACTTGGTGCAATTATTTCCATGAACATGAAATCATGGATAAACATGATGGGCTAGAGAGTGTAAGAAAAACATCTTCTAGATAATACATGTTAAGAAAAAGAAAGCGACAAGATGTTGGTTAGTAAGAAATTTGATGGCATGCATAAGTTAAAGTACGATTCCCTTAGGATTAGAAAGGATCATGAAAGATAATTGCAATAAAAAATCTAGATAAAGTATTCCAAGAGAATTGAGTGAGCTATAAGTTTCAAGTATATTATAGTCGACACTACAAGGAATACGGGCATATAGCGACGGTTAATGCGACACAAATTCGTCGCTATAAAATTGCAACCTGTGTCGTAATGACCGTCGTGCACGGACCGTCGATTAAACGACGACACGAACGACGCGTTTTCCGACGAATACTGCGACGGCAACTGCGACGCTCACCTGTAGCATCGCCTACACGACGGTTCAAAAAAGCGTCGCTTAAGCGACGCTTAAAACATCGCATACGTGACGTCATTTTGACGCATGTATCATGGCTTGCACGCATTCTTTTACATCGTTTATGCGACGCATGTATCATCGCTTACACGACGGTCTGTTGACGGGAAAAATTAAAACGTTGGAGGCTCTTCGATCGGCATTTTCATGCATCTGATCGAAGAGCTCTCCAACGTTCGCAGTTGCGCTACGCTTATGAGCTAAAGCAAGTATATGCAGGTCTGTGTTTCTCTCTTTCTACATCTTTTTCGCTTTGAATTCTTTCTCTCTCTCTTTGTCTCTCTCTCTCTCTCTTTGTTGACTCTCTCTCTTATTCTCCTAATTGTTGACTCTTGTTCTTGAAATGTTATAGAAGTTCAAGTTTGCCAACATCTATATATCTACATCTTAAGAATACAACATGAACGAAAGAAAGGAGAAAATAACACTACATACATGCAACTTTGCATCGGTATATTTATTGCGATATTATTGGTTAAGATTTCAATCATCCACAATTTACTAGAGTGGTTCATAATTCATGAGTTGTTGCTTACATGGATATAGGTGACATGAATATGAATATGATGTCATGAATATAGCTTACATGGATATAGGTGACATGAATATGAATAGGTGTCATTAGCTAGTATGAATATGATGCTTGATATTCAAGAATAGATCTCTTCATTAAATCACC